>CAKAOH010042403.1:0-31473 GCA_916701665.1 Sebastiscus tertius | reverse complement strand
AAATTCTGTTGATTTTATGTTTATTTTATATATATATGTATATAAAAGTATGTAATAATAATGTATAAATCCCAAAATAGCCCATAAAATAAGAAATAATCCCACAACATTATTTATTATTAAAATACAACATTAATTATTATTAGACATTCTCAGACGGATGTCAGTTAGTATATAGTTTGTTGTGTGTAAAGGTGCATGTGTTGGCACTGTCCCAGGCACAGAAAGGGAGGAGATGGAGACAGACGGACAGAAGAACATGTCAGCCTGCTGCACTGCACGCAGACAGCCCTAAATAATAATAATTCTAATAATGATAATAAATGAATAAATACAGTATAGCCCAATGCCAAGAGGACAACATGTAAAAAAATTTATAAAAAAAAGTCCACTGTTGATTACCCATACACTAATGTTTTTTGGGCTTGGTTTCAGGTGTTCTGTGTCAGTGTGTCCTTGTTTAGATTTAAATATTCTACATATATATATTTATTTATTTATTTATTGCTATTTTCCTTTAGGATAGAATAAAAGTGGTCAGCTAAAAAAAATAATTTATTTTGGTTTTGATGAATAATGTTCCATTCATTCAGCCTTGTGTCAAAGTTTATTTGTTACACTCAAAGCCATTATGCAATATCCATGTGATTGAGATTTGAGGGCTTTTACACAGTGTGTAAGAAATGTTCTGAAACTTTCATAAGCTTTTTTGGCTCTGTTCTGGTGCCTCCGTGTCCAGTCACTGTAAGTAGAATTGTTACCACTCCGTCTGTTGGATAACAGTGGGTCTTGTTATTATGTTGTTAAACAAACAGGGAAAACCACCAACAGCAAAGTGAAAGAAACAGTAAAATCTCAATAAACATTAGTATTTACCTACAAATTACGTTTCTTAACAAGTGCCTCACTGAGAATTGCTTGGACATTGTTGAGGTTCTGAAGCTGATCTCTTTTACTGCTTTCTCAACAGATGATGCCAAACTTAAAGGTCTGGCTGCACCCAGTAACCTGTCAATGAACCAGACTCTAGAGGGACACAGTGGTAAGTTCTATTCAGTAGCTTCCAAACGTGTTATCATTATGCTATGTTGGTAACAGGTAGTGTCCATGCACTGAAGTTAGTTGGTGCAAGGACGTGGCGCGAACCACAGGAAAAGTTATCTGGAACTTTATGATTTCTCCTCTTGCAGGCGCAGTGCAAGTGGTCACGTGGAATGAACAGTATGAAAAGCTGACAACCAGTGACCAGAACGGACTCATCATTGTATGGATGCTCTACAAAGGTGATTACTGCCGTCAGATAAGAAAATGCAAGTTGTCCTGTAATAAATTTGGCTTTAATAGTTGTCTGTCTTTGCCCCTTCCAAAGGTGCATGGTACGAGGAGATGATCAACAACCGGAACAAGTCGGTGGTGAGGAGCATGAGTTGGAACGCTGACGGTCAGAAGATCTGCATAGTGTATGAAGATGGAGCGGTCATTGTTGGATCTGTAGACGGTAAAGAAATAACTGCTGGCGATCAATCACAATATTTTTACAACCAGATTTAGCATGAAATCACTAAGGCTCCCTTGACAAGGATTGCTTTGTTCACATACTGAGGGAATGAGTACGAACATGTACAGAAGGATAAATGCCCTTTTTTTTTTTTTTTATAGGAAACCGGATTTGGGGAAAGGAGCTAAAAGGAAATCAGCTTGCTCATGTGGCATGGTCGCCAGACAGCAAGATCCTCCTCTTCGGCATGGCCAACGGGGAAGTGCAAATCTATGACAATCAAGGAAACTTCATAGTGAGTGCACAAGTTTAAGAAAATAGAAATATCGCTTCATTTGAATCTGTACCCATGTAGAACTACACAGCTTCCTGACTCATAGAATGCACATTTTATGAATAAAAAGGCAGATGTAATGCAGAGTCAAGTATGCAGAGGGAGTGGCAACACACAGCTGGTAGTTTCATAGATGCAGGCTTTCAGTGTTCATGGAAACAGCAGGTTAAGGAAGAATCTATTATAGGGCTGCACAATTAATTGAAATTTTATTGAAATCACAATATGTTCTACTGCAATTTTCAAATCGCAGGATGAGGAGGAAATCGTAATATTTGTGTGTACAAATGATCATACCTTCTCATATCACAAATTATATCACAATTGCAATATCAGTCAAAATAATTGCAATCACAGGTTTTTTTCATAATCGTGCAGTCCTAATCTGTTGTCATTCATCATCAGAGGGCATAACATTAGACTCATTAAAGCTTTAAATTGTGGCAAATTATCTTGTTAATGATCCAGAAATAATTGTGTATTTTGTAAAGCTCCAAAGTGTAGGACTTGAAAACATCTGACTTTGACGACTCCTAGTGATATCGAAAAAAGACACTGTGGTAGACAGCAATGCACACCACTACCAACTCCATTGCTTGCTTAAAGGGAAATTTGTCACCATTCATGTGGATGTCCACTCGTTGTTGATGGTAAATGTATGATGAAATGATCAATTGAATCAATAAATTCCTCAGTGCGTGCTATATTGACCGAGAAAGCTGAGTTTTCCTGCTCGCGGAGCCGTGCCAGCAGTGCCAGCAGTACCTTCATGTACCAGGATGCATTGTGCGCAAACTTTTGATGCCTGGAAGGTCCCCGCCGGCCATGTCCTCTTTCACGGCTAATGCAGCCACAGCCTCTCTCTGCTGCATTACTATTTTCAGACTCAAACAAATATGGCTGAATGTCCGAGGCAGCCAAAACACTGTAAGATGCATCCTCGTCCATAACATCCTCTAAACTCATATTTTAGGATTTTCGCTGTTGGAAACGTAGCTAGTTTGCAGTACAAGCGAAGAGGAAGTTCTTTTTTTAAACTTTATTTAAACAATGGAACTTGCAACAGGTTTGGGAAGTTCTGTTTTTGAGCACCTAGAGCACGGCGCCCCCTACCCAGGGGCGGAGACTAGAAATCCAAGCTGTAACAGCAGCCTGTAGTTCCTCCTTGCATCTAACTATGTCACTTTCATGTCAAATGACGCCACTGGATGCAGGAAGAAAAATAGATTTTGTAGCTGAGAGCTCAGATTTCTGGATCAGTATAACACGCACTGAGGAATTTATTGCTTCAATCGACTATATTTACCATCAACACTGATTGGACTTCCACATAAAAAGGTGGCACATTTTCCTACACTTTGCATCGTGTACCTATATGAAATGAATGCAAAATAACAATGTGATGTGTTTCAGATGAAAATGACCATCAGCTGTCTCACCAATGCGACTGGAGCTCTCAGTATTGCAGGCATACACTGGTATGCAGGAACTGGGGGTTACGTTGAACCAGACTGTCCCTGTCTTGCTATCTGCTTTGACAATGGAAGATGCCAGGTGATGCGCTACGAGAACGATGAAAGTAAGGGGGGAAAAAGGCCTTCAAAGGCCGCATTTTATTCTCCAGGTTACACTTCAATGAGATGTTTACCAATGGTGACGAGCTATGCTGCTGCCCTTTTCTTCAGACCCAGTGTGTATTGACACTCTGATGAATGTGGTCAGCATCCAGTGGAATCATTGTGGCAGCGTTCTGGCGGTAGCAGGTTCCCTCAGAGCTTCAAACGTGGAGAAAGAATTCAACGTTGTGCAGTTCTACACACCATTTGGAGAGGTGAGGGGGAAGACTTTATTCCCTTACTTACACAGAGTTTTATACATGGAGATTAGGCATTATGCTTTACACTACCATGCAGTGTTCCTCCTGTCAGTATCATACATGGACTAAAAAGAAGAATTTACATGGGATGGACTGAGTTGATAAAGACTACAATGTCTTTTGTGTTTTGTTTCAGTAATTTAATTTAAGAATTAAATACCTTGCAATGGCAGTTTCTCTGTTGTTGTGCCATCCTACATTGTTGAGTGGTTGAAAATGCAAGTAGGCTGGGATTTGTACTCTGACAGCCACAAAATCTCAGCACCTGGCAAAACAGTTCTTGAGTCATTGATATTGATTAAAAATCATCACTTGCATACCCATACTGACCCTAGTGGGGACATACAAATGACACAAGACAGGAAAAAGTTTGAGATTTTGCATTTTTTCTTGTTTAAACAGCATCTGAGAACTCTTAAAGTGCCTGGGAAGCAGATGACAGGAGTTGGCTGGGAGGGAGGAGGGCTGCGTATTGGCCTGGCTGTGGACTCCTTCATCTACTTTGCTAATATAAGACCAGACTACAAGGTAAATGGCAACACACGTGGCATGCTTTTAATGAAAGTTTTTTGGTAAAGAAACAGTTCTTGAAGACACTCGTAGACAGAAAAAAAACATTGCTTAATCTAGCATGAGCACAGTTAAAGGGACAGTTCACCCCAAAATCAAAACAACATACTTTTCCTCTCACCTGTAGTGATATTTATCAAATCCAGATTGTGTTGGTGTGAGTTGCAGAGTATTGGAGATATCGGCCGTAGAGATGTCTGCCTTCTTTCCAATATAATGGAACTAGATGGAAAAAAATACATTTGAACTCAACGGCAACGTCTCTTTCCAGAAATCATGAACCAGTTACTCAAGATAATTCACAGTCCTTGTTGTGAGCAGTTTCATGTAGGACCTATTTTCTTTCTACCAAACTACATCCGCCAATCGTATCACTGCGCAGAGCGGAGCGTGCATCTACTCATGGATAAGAGGCTGGTGTACGTGACAGTGCGAGATGTAAACATTAATAGAGTGCTCCAGGGATGACGTATTTTTGTAGACCAACCAGGAAGTTAGCATTGCCCTGGTTCCCTCGACAAAACTAGCTTGTAATGCACGCTTGCTTCTGTGCGGTGATAAGATTTAACATTGATAGTTTCACATCATGCCTCCAAATGTTCAAAGATAATCTTAAATAACTTAACTGCCTGAGAAACCAAGAAAAATACTTCCTATGAACCTGCAGTAAATGTGACTACTAAATAGCTACTGCTCTACACCCCCACTCACTAAATTCTGACAAAAGGGTTGTTTGAAGGAACATGTGTTGTGTTTGATCATATTTTCCTCCCAGAGTTTAGGAGCACCACACAGATGGTGAATCTCACCAGCTCTTTTATATCTCTTAACAGTGGGGCTACTGTTGCAGCACAGTGGTGTACGCCTACACAAAGCCAGAGCGCCAAGAGTACTGCGTGGTATTCTGGGACACCAAAAACAACGAGAAGTTTGTCAAATATGTCAAGAGCTTGATGTCCATCACTACCTCAGGGGACTTCTGCATCCTAGCCAGCAAGGCCGATGACACCCAGCCTCAGGTACAAACACACATGGCAACAGTGAGAGAGGAAAGCATTAAAAACAGGAGCGATCTATAAAACAGGTTGACTTGATACACTAGTCACATGCTATATGACTCGGACAAGCTTATCCACTGCTACTGACAGATCTATTCTAACTTTTACATACAATGGGGATGTAAAAGTTAGGGTGGGGTCAAAGATCACAGGGAGTGCGCCAGGATTTGTCTGCTCTGAGGTTGTCAAAATTAGATTTGTGCATGTATAACTAAAATCGTAATAACACACATACTGGATAATTTCTACAAAAGTCGTTTTTGCTTCTTAGTAGGCCACATTGCATTTAATCCCTGTATTTCTTTTGCACAGTTGCAGATAAAGATCAGACTGCGCTAATATTCTTAGTATTATATTATAAGTATGGCTGCGTAGGATTGTTTCAGACTTGTGTGATCCAAACATTTCCAATAACTCCAGAGTGTTTTTTAAGTCGAAAAAAATCAACATTTATTGAAAAAAGATAGATGTTATCATTTTCAAAATGCACTACATGTTTTTATCTAACAAAATATTCTGCTTCAGTCCATATTTGTTGGCGTTTAGCCTTTCAAAAACAATATTTTCACTGTGGTCAAAAACTTCCACCCGCCGCACTCAGATGGAGGCACTGACGAGTTATATACATTAAAGAATGTAGGGGGGGCTTCGAGGAAAATAGGTTGGGAACAACTGCAGTAGAAGATACAGAGTGAGCTGTAATAGGAAGGATCACAAACGTTTCTCTGCTGTCTTGCCCCCTGTTTTTGCCACACAGGAGGATGCTGAGTTAGAGTCTGGGACTCATGCAAGGGTAACGTACAAATTAAAACCACACACTCGAAATGAGAACTATTTGTTTTGATAAAGAATCATAAATTGACCTGTCGAATAATGTCGCACTACTGTGTGTTTTTCAGTATGTCCTGATTCTGTGCAACTCCATTGGGACTCCACTGGACTCAAAATACATTGACATTGGTGAGTTCATACAGTAAAGAAAGACATATTTATCTTAGGATGCACACTTTTTTTTGGATTTTGAAGTTAACACATTTTAAAAATGTGAATTTTCTTAAAAGGATAGTTCGGGTGTTTTGAAGTGGGGTTGTACGATGTACTTCTCCATAGTCAGTGTATTACCTACAGTAGATGGCAGTCAACACGCCCCCCAGTTTGGAGAAACAGACAGGAGTACCAGCACGGGAGCAATGTACTGCTGTGGATGGTGGCAGTAGCAAAACGGATTTCAGACACCTAAAAGAAAGGCTCACCTAAAAAAAAATAATATCAGTTTAAGTGTACACTATATTTAGAATATTTTCACTGCTTTACCTCGCCGTCAGAAAGCTATACGATCAACTGAAGCCGTTATTAATGCTCTCGCCAAAGCAGCCAGGCTCCAATAGCACAAACAAACTAACTGATCGAGGCAGCGGTAGACCAGCAACCTCTGTGTTCTGCGAGGTAAAATTACAGTTTTTTTCAATGGAGTCTGGTTGCTTTGGTGAGAGCATAGATGGATACAGTGGCTTCAGTTCCTCGTTGGAAAGGGCTGTCTGACGACAAGATAAAGCGGTGAAAATATTCAAAACATAGCGTACACTTAAACTGATATAGATTTTTTGCTGCCCCCATCCACAGCAGCACATTGCTTTGCTCCCGTGCTGGCACTCCTGTCTGTTTCTCCAAACTGGGGGCGTGCTGACCGTCATCTATTGTAGGTTATACACTGACTATGGATAAGTACCTCATACCACCCCACCTCAAAACACCTGAACTATCCCTTTAAATAAACAAGCCATGTGCCCTTCAAGCTTGCATTCAGAAGTGAACTTGGAAATAATCTTCTTGTGATGCACAGCAGTGGGTTGATCAAAGTCCTAATTTACCATAAGGTTGGTGCGTTTCTTCAAGCCTGTGTGAGAGATCGCACCCTGTGTATAGAGAAACGGTGGTTGGCGTTCTGCCACCTGCCGCCCACAGTTCCATCTTTCATGGGCCCACAAGTATCCTATAGCAAATAGACATTTAGCACGGGGCATCTTTATATCTCACAAACATTCAGCATTCTGTCTCTGCTCGACGTGCAGAATGTTTGCTGAGAAGCTCAGGCCAAGACGGTTCAAAGTCTGCAGATTTGAAAGGCTCAGTGGGTCTGAATGGGTTTCAGATATCCCACCTAGGTACATAATAAGAGAGTGAGTCCAAGTGTGGGCCTTTTGGAGGTGTCTACTCTTGTGGCTGACACGTAGCTGAGCCGTGCCTGAGTCGCGCTGCCCACGCGGTCTGTGTGGCTGCTCTAACCTGTTAACATGGACGGCAAAATAAAAAAACAACAGGTTCTGCAGCCGCCAAGCGGCCGTAACGTCCGGACCACACGCCGCCTGCGTGAGCAACACGTGGCGGCTACCTCGCTGAACTACTGCGTCTCTCATGGGTGTGGTGTCAACACCGGCAGCATTTCTGCTGCTGCGCTGCTACTGCCAGACCTTTCTTTCTACATAGTTTGGCCATTTCATTTCATTATAAAATCATTTATATTTATTTTAGACAGAAAAAGGTTAAGAAGCGTGTGCTCATTTGTAAATAGTAATGATAATCCGCAATTAAAAGCCGGTACTATTAATGTATGGAGCCGTGCAAATCACTGCATTTTCCACAACACTGTCCTGCAAGGCTTTTATTTCAGAATAAAAGCCTTGTGTTAACAAATGAAGGGATTCTGTCCACAGAAAAAAAAAGCTAGAGGGCTTTTATTTTGAAACAGAAAGGAAGTGTTGAGTTAAAAAAAAGACTTTATTTCCCCGTCTGTGACATATTCTACAGATACAGACATTGAAACTGTAGTAATGTTGCTGGTATGATGTCAATATACGGTCAAAAGGAAAAAATAGGTGAGACTGTGACGCAGGCAGTGTGGTCCCTGCGTAAGTGAATGAATGGCATTTTATGTAACTTTTCACCACCCAAATAAAATGTGAATATATAATTACTATTTATGTATGTACTGAAACTGTATGGTTTGACAAGAACAAACTAAAAACTTTAAAATCCTCTTAGTTGGTGACGTTGGTAAGCTCTGCATTTGAATTGTGATGCTAGGAGCTGGGCACACATGATCCACGAAATTACATAAAAAAAAAAAAGTAGATACAATTGATTCAGTTGCTGTGACACACCTTCATATACACTCTACATTGATCTTCATCTTTGTAATTAAGTCTGTCATTTGTCTACTTGGTCAGATCCACTGTTTGTCACCATGACCAAGACACATGTGATCGCTGCATCCAAAGAGGCTTTCTACCTGTGGCAGTACAGAGTGGCAAAGAAATTAACTGCCCTGGAGATCAACCAAGTGACCAGAACTAAAAAGGAGGGAAGAGAGAGGTGAGTTAACATTCACAGAACAATGGAGCTGCATCTAAACTGTATTTAACAAAGCCAGGTAGTGGAAGGGGACACGGCCACGTCAGAACTTTCACGACACATCAAGCAGATCATGGAAAGTTACAGGCAGGCTAGATTCTGTGAGTCAGTGGAGGAAACCTTAGGTTTACTGGCTCACTGTTTCAGTGTAGGATGTTGGCACTTACTGACAGTGCTATGAAAAGGATTCATTCATCCGAATCAAATGCCACTGAGGTTCCAGACAGGCTGGGCATGACCTAATGTTCTGCCATGGCTGTCCTAGCACCTGGACATCAGTTCACCTCAGTGGTGTTTGTCTGTCTGTCTCTCATTTGTTCTCACTTCCTGTCTTTTCTAGGGTCTATCACATTGACAGCAATCCATCTGGGGCCAATGACAGCAGTCCAGATTTTGCAAAAGCCTTCACAGTAAGAGACATTCTTACCTCTCAAGTTGCACAGGTTTTTGTAACATCCAGGTTGTACCAAATTAAAAAAACAACTCTATTAAGACGCTTCTGAGCCATTTTTAGAACAGTATACTGTGAAACTAGTACATTACATTTTAATTTTATATCATTATATTTATATTTTATGATATTTTTTATAATTCCTACTAATAGTAGTTTAATTTAAAATACATTGTTGGCTCACAAAAGAATCATTTCAATGAGAATAAAGTGTTTTTTATTTTTACGACAAATAAATTGTATAAATCGTCATGGTTCGCATGTATGTTTCTGTTCCGTTTCAGGCAACTCAAGATCCCATTTGTTGTATTACAGCAACTGATAGGACCCTGGTTGTGGTATGTATATATCTGTTTTAATTATACAATTTTGAATCATGCAATTAAAGTAAAACATTGAGTGTTTGGGTGTAAGGCTGCACAATTATTCGCGATCACGATTTTAGCTTCCCACAACACCGCTCATAGAAAACTCCGCTGCATAGCAAATCAAGTGCTTCCTAAACTAACAGCCAACCACCAGGGGGCGATCCAGATGTTTTGGCTTTACTTTTGGGGAGCTGTCATGGCGCTGCCTGTGAAAAACTTTCCTGAATGTTGCGGCTGCAGTCCAGAGAAGAAGAGTAATATACTGTAGAGTACTTGTTTTGCCTATCAAAATGAAAATACACTGAATTCAGGTGAAGAAGAACCTTATTCTAAGTCTTATTTTGATGCAAATATTTGTTTATTCGCAGGAATGTATGACAACAAGTGAAAGCAGTGCTCTGTTTATTTAAATGTGAAAGTGCAATAATCATATTTTGTCCCTAAAATCAATGAATAATCGTGATAACTAATCGTGATCTCAATATTGATCCAAATAATCGTGATTGTCATTTTGGCCATAACAGTGCAGCCTTATTTGGTTGTATGTGTGCTTTACAGGGCCGTGAGTCTGGCACCATCCATAGATACAGCCTCCCAAATGTGGTTCTCATCCAGAAGTACACTTTGAACAACAGAGCCTACTATCTGTCCTTGAACTGCAACTCCAGGCAAGCATTGATTGGTGTTGCGCAGATGAAACATGTTGCTGTACAGATATCTATTATTAACCAGCTCAAACACAGTTTGTCAAATTTGAAAGCTGAGTTATTCATGAAAATGGAATTATTATTTTCTGTAGTCGTCTAGCCATAATCGACATTGCGGGCGTGCTGACTTTGTTGGACCTGGAGGTTCGTGCCTCCGGAGACGATGGCACAGGAAACCAGGTGTCTGCAGGGGATCCATCCAAGTTTGAGCGCAAGGACGTCTGGGACATGAAGTGGGCCAATGACAATCCAGATCTGTTTGCCATGATGGAGAAGACCAGGATGTATGTCTTCAGGAACCTAGACCCAGAGGTGAGGGTCCAGCTGCATTGTCTTATTGTTACTAAATAAATATTAAGCAACTGTTGCCATCATGTATTGTGTTTTACAAAAACAGGAACCCATCCAAACATCTGGGTACATTTGCAACTTTGAAGACCTGGAAATCAAATCTGTCCTGCTTGATGAAATCATGAAGGTAAAAACAAAAAAAGTCCCAACACAATCATGTTGAAATCTGAAACATAATCACTAATGCTACTATCAAGATACTTATTTTCTCATAGTTTCAATTGAAAGTTGTATTTTGCCTCTTAAATATCCAGATGGATTTGCAATAGTTTTGACTTATTGTTGACTTGTCTCGATATTATCTGTTGATCAACAGCTGATTGCAAATTGATGAGAATTCATCTCTTTGTAGAGTTGGCAGGCATAGAGAGAGGCTTTTCTCATAACTACTTTGTTTTACCTTGAAAGTGCTGAACGGTGCAGTTTGTACGTGTTGATTTAATGAAACACTATTATGGGATCTTGCTCGGCAGGATCCAGAGAGGCCGAACAAAGACAACCTCATCAACTTTGAAATCCGCTCCCTGAGAGACAGCCGTGCATTGATTGAAAAAGTGGGGATTGAAGATGCCTCGCAGTTCATCGAGGACAACCCTCACCCAAGACTCTGGTAAACGCAGAACTTTTATCTTTTGATTCAGCATAAAATGGTTTTAATGCTTTTAAGTTTAAGGGCCCTATTTTAGTCAACAAAGTGGAAGGTCTTGGCTGCACAGACTGTGTGGTCGTCTCCAAATGTACCTGCTATTTTGGTTCATGTATGTGCAGCAGTGCAAAGTGCAAAAGTTCTGGGTGAAGTGGAATATAGAGTAGAGGGTGTTGGTGATTAATAAATTCATTCTCAGCCAGTCACATCACCGGTGTCATCGCTAAGAAACAGCTGAGCCAATATTAGTGGTGCCTGACGAATTTCTATAATCTCATCAATCCGCCACATTTTCACATGAACAACTGATTTAAAAAAAAGAAAATGAAAATGAAAAAAAAAAAAGTTGGAAAGGAGGCTGTGAAACACAGGATTAAAGGATAAATATTTTTCACCATGGACTGTATTGTCCCATGTTTTTGTGTCTAAGTGACTAATGAGGACAACGATTTTTGAATTGGTGCATTATTGAGGGAGAACGCTGCAGCCACTAAACGAGCTGTAATGTAATCATTTGGGGCAACCTGGCACCGTCAGTTTACGTACACTAAAAGTACTTGTTTTTACCACTGACAGGCTCAGATTGTTATTAGTCAGTGTCTGACAACATTATGGAAAGGACCCTACAGAGAAATGAAACCTTTTTCTTACTATTCACTTGATCCAGTCTGTTTGTTATTGTGTGTCTCGCTCAGAGAAGTCTCGTTTTGAAATTTCACGTCGCCTCTACATTGTAGAAATCAGCTAAATATTCATCTGTGACATTGAAAATCTAAGCTACGCTTTCTGTACTGGAAACACAACAAACTCTAAAAACACCAACATTTCTCTCTCCTCTCTCACTCACCCGCAAGGCGTCTCCTGGCTGAGGCGGCCCTCCAGAAACTGGATCTGAAGACGGCTGAACAGGCCTTCGTCCGTTGCAAAGACTACCAGGGCATTGAGTTCGTCAAGCGACTGGGCAACCTGCAGAGTGAGCCCATGAAACAGGCGGAGGTGGCAGCTTACTTCAGCAGGTTTGAGGAAGCTGAGCGGATGTACCTGGATATGGATCGCAGGTACGTTTAGCCATATTTGACGGTGACATCCACAAATTCATTCAGTTCTGGTTTGCTTTTGTTCCGTCTGACATTTTTTAGTGTGAGCATTACCTTGTGCTACCATTCTCTTTAGGCATGATGGCTTTAATGATGGATTTATTTCTTGTAGGGACCTTGCCATCAGCCTTAGGATCAAGCTGGGAGACTGGTTCAGGGTCCTCCAGCTGCTCAAAACTGGCTCTGGGGACTGTGATGACTCTCTGCTGGAACAGGCCTACAATGCAATTGGAGACTACTTTGCTGACAGACAGAAGTGGTATTGAAATGAACTTACCCTTTCTTTATTTAGTATAGAAACAATGTAAACACCTGTTCGAAGTGTATTTGTAATGTGCTTTACACAGTATATAGTATTACAGTATAGTATAGTATTTGTTATTCTTTGTTCAGGGGATATGCATTATTGGTAGAGCTATATTGAATATGCAAATTATGCAAATGTAAACTCACATTTTCAATCACAAGACCTGCATTAGTACCATGCAGTATATCCCAAGCATCTAAAAATGCAGATAATAAGTCATTACTTGCTCAGTTGTATGGTATTACAAATGCTAATGAAAAGATTCAATCATTTAAAGGGTTAGTTTGGGTGTTTTGAAGTGGGGTTGTATGAGGTACTGATCCATACTCAGTGTATTACCTACAGTAGATGACGTTCGGCACGCCCCCAGTTTGGAGAAACGGACAGAAATACCAGCAGAGGAGCAAAGCAATCAATATCAGTTTCAGTATACGCAATGTTTAGAATATTTTCTCCGCTTTACCTCGCCGTCAGACAGCCCTTTCTGACAGGAAACTGAAGCCGTTATACCTTTCTCTTCAAAGCCACCAGACTCCATTGATAAAAACAGTAATTTTACCTCGCAGAATACGGGAGTTGCTGGTCTACCGCTGACTTGAACCGGTAGATTGTTTGTGCTATTGTTTGACTTTTGTGTGTTAAGGGGTTAGTTTGGATTCACCGAAGTCACACAATAACACAAACAAACTAACCGATCGAGGCAGTGGTAGACCAGCAACTCCCGTGTTCTGTGAGGTAAAATTATTGTTTTTGTCAAAAGAGTCTGGTTGCTTTGAAGAGAGCATAGATGGATACAACGACTTCAGTCCCCCATTGGAAAGGGCTGTCTGATGGCAAGGAAAATATTCTAAATATAGCGTACACTTAAACTGATATTAATTTTTTTAAGTGAGCCTTTCTTTTAGGTGTCTAAAATATGTTTTCCTGCTGCCCCCGTCCACAGCAGCACATTGCTTTGCTCCCTTGCTGGTACTCCTTTCTGTTTCTCCAAACTGGGGGCGTGCTGACCGTCATCTACTATAGGTTATACACTGAGTATGGATAAGTAGCTCATACAACCCCACTTCAAAACATCTGAACTATCCCTTTTAAGGATGGGTGAACCTTCTGTCAATTCTATCTTGCTCCCATGTCCATACATTGAGTTATTGGTCACTATCATAATCATTCCTCCTGTCCATACAAGCTGTGAAGCGATCCCTTCCTGACAATTTCCATTGGAATAACAATAGAGGGGCTCTCTTCACAGCATGTATGGACAGTAGGAATTATTAGAGCAACCAATAACTCTTTCTGTGCACTGATGACCATGCAAGTATTGTTCTAAGACAGCCTTAAAAAAACAACTGTACTTTAAGATCAAGGGAACTTTTCCTCACTATAGGTTTTAAATAGAAATCTTTTCTGTTTCAAAGGGTTAATGCAGTGCAGTACTACCTTCAGGGTCGTAACCAGGAGAGGCTTGCAGAGTGCTACTACATGTTGGAGGACTATTGTGGCCTTGAAAAGCTGACTACTACGCTGCCAGAGAATCATAAACTTTTACCGGTGAGCCAAATGTTCAGATTTGACCAAAAATAAATCATGACTCTGAGTTCATAAACCAACTCTCCATTGCCTCTCTATTATCTCCATCTCTGTTTTTCAGGATATCGGACAAATGTTTGCCACTGTGGGCATGTGTGAACAAGCTGTGAAGGCATACCTCAAGTGCAACCAGCCTAAAGCTGCCGTTGACACCTGTGTCCATCTGAACCAGGTGAGAGACAGACTTGACAGGAAACCCGTGGCGCCAGAGTTCCTGAGTGACTCTCTGAACACATACATACGGCGGCATTCCCCTCAGCAATCACACACACTTTGACAGCTTTGTACCTCAGCAGTCACCGTGGCACCTGCTGTCCTCCCACTCCCATCCTCTTCCTGAGTGATCTCTAGCCATAGAGTGTGAACGCTGCTCTCACACTTTGCTCTTCCAATGTCAATTTTAACATTTAGCTCAAGATGGTAAACAGTTCTTAGCTCAGGTTTGGACAAAAGAATGAACTTTCTTTACATAAATAATGCAAGCTGCAGCTGTTATACTTTGTAAAAAAAAAATATTTAGCCACAGCTGGCTTTAGTTTGATGTTAAATTCCTGCTGTAATCGACCCAGTGTTAATCCAAAAGGAGACATCATTAGCAGTCCCGGGCAGTCCATGCTGTGTATTGGCAAGAATCTGGCGATACGCCTCAATATATTGCGATACATTGCGATTTTTTTTAATCTAATTTTAGGAAGACTGTGGCTACTATGGGGACTAACCTCATTAAACATGAATACAATTGGACTCATTGGATCCACAAGAGTCTCAGCTTTCCAATCATACCCAATTTATGTAATTCCAAGACTGTTAAGTGACCCCTGTATGCAGAAATATTCAAACACACCATTTTAGAATAGGCGAAAATAATATTAATAAATTACAATTTGTACTGCATGCAAAAAACTGCATGTTTTTGCCCAAAACTGCATATGATTATCATAAACTGGGCATGTCTGTAAAGGGGAGACTCATGGGTACCGATAAAACCCATTTTTATTCAGATATCTTGAGGTCAGAGGTCAAGGGACCCCTTTTGATAAAGTTTTTCCTTGCCAAAATTGAGCGTAACTTTGGAACGTTATTTAGCCTCCTTCCTGACAAGCTAGTATGACATGGTTGGTACCAATGGATTCCTTAGGTTTTTCTAGTTTCAATCCGCTACAACCTCCGAAAGACAGAACAGTGGCCGGGATTTTTAAGATGCCATCAGATTTTTATCACAAAACACAATATCGCAATACTATGTGTATCGATATTTTCTTACACCCCTACCTCTAAAGCAGTTTCTCCTGCTGCGTTAATGCTGTGATTTTGACAATGAAATGAACTGGTTGTTACTTATACTTTTTCCTTAACTTTCCTGTTGGCTCGTCCTTGGAATGTCAAAGTTACAGTGGGTTCTCATGTTATCTAACCTTTATGCTGTGACTAAGTGAAATATGCAGCTGTGGGTCATTTTCATTAACTGGGAGCCAGATTTAGTAATTTTAGTTCAAAACTAGGACCGTCAATCGACAATATTTAATCGCATAATTGTCCATAGTTAATCGTGATTAATCGCAAATTAATCACACATTTTGTATCTGTTCAAAATGTACCTTAAAGGCGGATTTGTCAAGATTAATACTCCTCACAGGTACTGCATTTAGCATAGAAAATATGCTCAAATCATAACATGGCAAACTGCAGCCCAACAGGCAACAACAGCTGTCAGTGTGTCAGTGTGCTGACTTGACTATGACTTGCACAAAGCTGCATGTGATTATCATAAAGTGGGCATGTCTGTAAAGGGGAGACTCGTGGGTACCCATAGAACCCATTTACATTCACATATCTTGAGGTCAGAGGTCAAGGGACCCCTTTGAAAATGGCCATGCCAGTTTTTCCTCGGCAAGATTTAGCGTAAGTTTGGAGCGTTATTTAACCTCCTTCGCGGCAAGCTAGTATGACATGGATTCCCTTAGGTTTTATAGTTTCACACGATGCCAGGATCTTCACTCTAGCTTTAAAACTGAGCCCGCTACAACCTCAGAAAAATCGAATGTGTTAATGTGTTAAAGAAATTAGCGGCGTTAAAACAGATTAGCGTTAACGCGTTATTATCATGTTAACTTTGACAGCCCTATTAAAAACAAAAACTAAATTCAAGTCAATGCTGTATTTACAGCATCTCTGACCAATCAGAGCAGACTGGGCTTTTTGGGAAGGGGGGGGGCAGAATCTCAGACAGAGCGTTTCAGACAGAGGGGGAAAAGAGGTGCTGCAGCACAGCCGTTATGAGAAAAATAACGTGTTTTTTGAACAGTAAAGTATGCAAACATGTTCTCGTAGAAACCCAAAATACGAGTATGAACTTGAAAATAAGCATAGTAGGTGCTCTTTAATTCAGATTCATTTGACAAATACCATATTTAAAAAGCTACAAGCAAAAGTAATGATGCTTTGTAATTTTGTTTTTGAATGAATGTTGTCATTTTCTTCCAGTGGAACAAAGCTGTGGAACTGGCCAGGGCCCACAACATGAAGGAGATTAAATCTCTTCTTTCAAAATACGCTTCACATCTTCTTGAGAAGAATAAAACTCTAGAGGCGGTGGAACTGTATCGGAAAGCCCACCATTTTCTTGACGCAGCCAAACTCATGTTCAAGGTAGGCTTATGTTTTCATCCTCAGTACTTTTGAGTAGCCTCGTGAAAAGTTGTATGCAATATACAGATGAAGAGGTCTGTTCCTAAATGATAAAACCAGAATTTGAGCTGAGCTAAAATTAACTGTTGAATTGTTCAGCGTCCATCAGCATCCTTGGCTCAGTATTTTAAGGGTTAATAATATGAATATAGGTGGATCACATCTAGGACCTTGGCCATTTTATTATGTTATGGCAAACAGACACTAAGCAATTTGATAACTGAGAGAGATTATTCTGTGATGAATATATATACTATGTCTATGTATTCTATTCTGATATGTAGCTTGAATAACTTGTTTGTGGGCGTGGACTTTGTGACTGCTGTTCCAGATAGCAGACGAGGAGGCGGAGAAAAGGACCCGACCGCTGCGGGTGAAGAAGCTCTACGTGCTGGCAGCGCGCCTTGTTGAAAATTACCACGAGCAGGTGAAGACGTCACAGCAGAGCAAAGCCAAAGGGAAGAAGTCTGAGGTAATATATTACTACTGATACACACATACAGTATGTACATACAAGAAATATATATTTTCTTTAATACATTTTTTTTAAATATTATATTAGGCGACATCTGCGCTCGCTGGGCTGCTTGAGGAAGACGCATCCTCTTCAGACAATCGTATCGTGGACAACGCCTGGCGTGGAGCCGAGGCCTTTCACTTCTTTCTGCTTGCTCAGAGGCAGCTATACGAAGGCTACATGGAGAATGCCATGCGCACAGGTGCCAAATCACAAAGGACACGACACCATATGATGTCATAATTATCATACAGTATTTTCCACACCGACTCAAAGACAGGAGTTTAGATTGTGAGCTATGATTTAGTTTACATAGTGCATTCCTTCTTTTTAGACTGTTACTTAGACTCACATTTTATTAAGAAAACAAAGTCATAAATTATAGCATTACCCAGGTTGTCTCTCTACACATTTTTATGTGTAGCATTATCAAATAATATTAGATACCTCGCGCTTGTGCTCGCACTACGTAGATGCGAGCGAGCATCGGTCAAAATGGTGAGGCGACACACACGAGACTGAACGTGATTGACAGGCATCATGTTGATTAATGTTAGCAACATTAGCCAGCTAAAACCACAATATCACTATATATTTCACATGCTTGCTGCGCTGCTCGCTCGTTTTCTCACACACACTCGCTGCTGCTGCTCTCTCTCTCTTGCTTCACCACTCACTTCCACATGCACACACACTCTTCGCACTGGTTCTGCTATTCTCCAACACGACCTACGCCACTCTCACAACACTAGTTTTCTTCCGACGTCGGTCACATTCACGTTTTACAAGACTGCTTCACTAGATATAACTTTGTTTTTTTTGTGCTTCCGTGGAGTTTGTGTTGGAGTCTGAGTTGTGGTGGAGGCTGGTGATTTGTTTGCGTTAGCGGACTCTATATTTAACCAAACGTCAGCTGTGGTTGCACACTGTTAACCCTGTAAAGGAGCTGAAGAGAGTAAAGGCATTCGCGAGCGTGCATGGCGTCACATCCGTTGGATTTTCCCGGGTTCTTCACATTAATAGCAGTCTACAGTCTGATAGAGGAAACCCAGAAAGTCACGGAAGGTCTCATTTTTTAGGTTAGGTTACAGCATGTTCACACTTTGGCAATAAAAAAATATTAAAAAACGTTTATTCGTGTAAAAACTTACATAAAGTCCCTTTTAATTTTTGTAAATACTCTAAGTAGTGCTGTAGTCATTAGATCAATATCCTTACTAGCTATACAAACTAGTACAAGTAGAGAAAGAACCTTGACAAACCTAAGAATGACAAAGTATGGATTTTGTCACAAATTAAATTCTTGACTTGGACAGTCTTTACTGAGTCAAGTTATTTTCCTATAATAGATACAACCAGACAGAGTGGAAGTCTAACTCTTCTCCATTTTTAAAGCCCTTCACCTGCGTGAGTATGAGGACATCATCCCGGCGGTGGAGATCTACTCCCTGCTCGCCGTTTGCTCCTCAGCCAACAGGGCCTTCGGCACATGCTCACAAGCCTTCATCAAGCTGGAGTCCCTGGAGAGTCTGGACCCTGAACAGCGGCAGCTTTATGAGGATCTGGCCCTGGAGATCTTCACCAAGCACACTCCAAAGGACAGCCACACGGTGGAGCAGTACGGATCAACAGAGGGGTGAGGGCACCGATGAGTCCAGAGTGAGGTTGAGATGAGAAATAGAGACATATTAAAGGCATGATGAGTTTGTCCGAATCTTCATTGGGAGGAACAACAGTAATTGCTTTGTCAATTTATTAGCTGACTGTTTTGAAATTATTAGGATTAAAATATGAACCACTAGTATTAGTGGCCGTAAATTGCAGTAAACAACAGCCACTTGTTAGCAACCACCTTTTTTAAGACACGTAAAAGCTTCAAAATTCACGAGTGGGGTATTTATTGATGTATTTTATGTCATAGAACAAGACGTTAAAATCCACTACAGACCTTATTTTAGGCATCTAACTAAAAACCCATTTAAAAAAAACCCACTGACTTCTAGAGGAGGGAACTGGAAGTGCTAAAATGCTAACGAATTTCTGGGTTTTAGGACTCCTTTCTGTAGCACTCTATATCATTATAGCGCACAATTCTTTTGTGAATCGGACCTTGAGACGGGGCAGATAGCAGTTTTAAGTGAGTAGGCAATAAACAGTTAAGATAGAGCTATAGTGACAGGGATCAGGGACATGTGGCGTATGCTTTCATCGCCAAAATGTAAATTTAACCAACAGGCCACCCTCTAAAAACTCTTTATCTTCCTTTAACCCTTTACAGAGGTTCTCGATGGCCTTACTGCATCACAATATTCCCTCACCCCAACTAATTCTATTTTTCCTCTTTTAGGGCGGAAGGAAAATTACCCACATGCATTGTGACGGGACAACAGATCCAGGAGTACCAGTTCTGGATGTGCAGTGTGTGTAAACACTGCGCTCTAGGGCAGGAGATCAGCAAATATAACTGCTGTCCGCTGTGTCACAGTCCTGTAGCATGAAGCTCAATATCAACACTTTCATTTTCATATTTCAAAACATTGTAATGTACTTTAGCCTGCATATAATGTATTATATATTTGTATGAGTTTGTGGAGCACATGAACCAAAATGATTTTACTTGTGGAAATAGCTGCACTTGGTTTCAACCTAAAGGAGCAGTGTGTAACATTTAGGCGGATCTATCGGCAGAAATGGAATATAATATTAGTAATAGGGCTGTCAATCGATTTGAAATATGAATCGCGACGAATCACATGATTGTCCATGATTAATTGCACATTTTTTTTATCTGTTCAAAATGTACCTTAAAGGGAGATTTGTCAAGTATTCAATGCTAGGTTATCAACATAGGTCAGAGGTCAAGGGACCCCTTTGAAAATGGCTATTCCAGTTTTTCTTCGCCAAAATTTAGCTCAAGTTCGGAGTGTTATTTAGCCTCCTTCACAACATGTAAGTATCACATGGTTGGTACCAATGGATTCCTTAGGTTTTTTAGTTTCATGTGATACCAGGATCTTCAATAGCTTCTCTAGCTTTAAAACTGAGCCCGCTACAACCTAAAAATCACAAGTTGCGTTAATACGTTAAAGAAATGAGTGGCGTTAAAACAAATTTGTGTTAACGTGTTATTTTACTTATTAATAAGTATGTTTTCTTTAGTATATAATCAGCTGAAAATAAGAATCATTGTGTTTTCATTTATATCTAGATAGGGAGTGGGTCCTCTTCACAGAGCCGGTTGCCACGTTACTACATACATGTTACTACGGACAAACCAAACACTGGCTCTAGATAGATCCATTTGCATTTTCACATTTTCGTGTCGGCCACGTTAGTTCTCCTACACGCTTGGCACACGTGAGAAATTTCAGTTGGTTGCAATCTGCAACCTCACCACTAGAGGCCGCTAGATCCTACACACTGCACCTTTAATGCTTAACTTTTTTAAACTGAAACCGTCATATGCTGTGTCCACAGTCTCAAAACATAGAAAATATATGTTCAGCGAGGTTCAATTTATGTCTTTATTAATTTAGTTACATGTATTTCTTATACCTTAAATGTTGTAAAATACGTGAATGAACATACCTGCTTTGTTAACCTATTTTTATATGGAAGTAAACAGTGAATAAACTCTCACGTTAATACCATAATTTCAAATGCAATGTGCTTGGATTTCATTTTGCTGACCCTTTTAATATCATGTTGCATTTTTGATCACTGCACATGTTGTGAAAAATACTGTCACCCAAAGGACACAAAGGCTTTTAAACCATTATCACCGATGCATAGCAATCAATGCCACCACCATCAGTAGTGTTTACTGAGAACACCACTACACTTGGGAATGGTGCCTAACAAATAAGTATCCATGCTGACCATCTGTAGGGAATTCTTGAGTACGTCCAACCAGATGACCTAGACCTGGATGCACTGTGCGTCCTAGAGGTCAGTCTGGTAGATAATGAGGTCATGGTTCAAAGGGAAACACTTCTTCTGTTGTGGTTTTAATTGATGGTACATGGTACGATGGAATTTGCAAGGGTTTGCAATTTATTTTAGCCTTTTACATTGCTGTCTCGACACAAATCATTTGCCTGAATTCGAATGTTTTTTTAAAAATTGACCGCAACATTGATTGCATAGCAAGTACATTAATGGATTCTGAAAATGTAAAAACCATATCCTCATGGCTCCACCACTGTAGTCTGCACTGAAGTGGCTCTTGCTGTTTGGTTGCATGTCAGTGATCCACGTTGACCTGCTTCTGATACAATCTTCTCCTGCCATCTACTGTCAGTAGGTGGTATCAGTGAGTAGCCTACTACAGCATCATAAGCAGTCATTGTATAAAAGCTATTTTTCAGGTTGTCTCATCTGACTCGATGTTCTGTTTGGCATATTTTACGGATACTTTGGTGTGCCACTGCAGCTTGATTTGTCATGATTATAACTAGGGCTGTCCCGGATACCATTTTTTTGGGCTTCGAAGCTTCGGTGAGAAATATTCAAAGGTGTTTGTTACTGATTTATTCCCAGAATTTCATACTGGGTTTCATCAATTCATTTCAGTAATTCTCTTACATTATACATCTTGTATGTTGTATTTTACTACAGTTAATTAGTTTTATTACTTTTAATTCTATTTTTAGGTTTTCAAATGAATTCTCTGAATTATACTCCACGTCCACATATAAAAACAAAGTGGCAATACATGCTGATTGAAACGTAAATGTGTGTTTACCACCCACAAAGCCCATTAAGGCTATACTCGTGATTTGATGCCATCTCAAAGTGTGCCCGATAGTAATGTGGCATGTTTAGATGTTGGTGTCACTATCCACTGAGTTTGGTACTGCCACCCTTAGCCATATTTAAACACTAAATCTACCCAAGCTCTCTTGTCAACTTTTACTCCTCCCTCAGCAGCCAGGTCATCAAACTCTACATCAAAATTGTGTGTGTATGGGCATAACAGTGTGTAAATCGTGGGTGGATTATGAGACAAGGGGCCCCTGGGCACAGGCATGCAAAAGGCCCCACCATCTCTCCGACATATATACTGTAGGAGCAAGACACGCAGACTTTAGGGTTGTTCAGAGTCTTTTCGTTGTTACACATCCGTCTGTTTTGGGTCACTTTGTATTTGTTTTGTATTTTTGGTGTTATTTTTTTTCTGTGGTTGTTTTGCCCCTTTTAGTTGCTTTGAGTCTCTTAGTCATTTAGAGTCTCTTTGTAGTCATTTTGAGTCTGTAGTTGCTTTGAGTATCTTTGTGGTCATTTTGAGTCTCTCTACAGCTGTTTAGCATCTCTTTGAAGTTGCTTTGAGTCTCTTTGTGGTCATTTTGAGTCTCTTTATAGTCATTTTGAGTCTGTAGTTGCTTTGAGTCTCTTTGTGGTCATTTTGAGTCTCTGTAGCTACTTTCTGTCTCTTTGTGGCCATTGGGGCCCCTGACACGTTGGGCCCCTGGGCCTGTGCCCGGTTCAGTAATCCATCCATGGTGGGAATGATAAAGACCACTCTACTAAAGACCTATGACTATTTCATTTTATTCTAATTTATTTATTTCCAATATATTTAGTAGCCTATTTTTATTCCATATACCCCCTCGGCTGTTTTTTTTTTTTATTAGTTTTGCAAGTTTCATAAGACAAAAAGTCAGCACAGCAAAACCCAAATGTCACAGAAAACTATTCACAGTAAGATGAAAACAAAATGAGAAGCAGAAGGCTCAGAGCACTTAGCCTAAACAATCATCAAATATTTACAGGGATAAATTGTGGCTCACCTTTTAACACGCTGGCACGCACCTGGACACTGCAACACATGACACCCTGAAGTTTAAAGTAGTATAAAACAGCCTGTTAGTGGAGGAATAATGTGCCATGTGCGAGCCAGCCTGGTGATCAGTTGTCCTGTTAGGAGCTGCGATCCTTCCTGTGCTGGACTCAGAGACAGAGACAGAGACACCACACCACTGCGATGTAGCCTCCTCTGGTCACTCCGGACTGTAGACCTGCAGCCACAGGACATCTGCTCCACCGGGACAACCTCATGGACAGGTATGCTGCTCTAATCATTTCCTCACAGCTTATAAGTTCATGTAGAGATGCTATCTGAACAGGAAATATTCTTCCATTGCTGCGACCGAAATTATTTGTCTAAGTCATATTTTGCGCACAGTTTTTACAGATGATTTTGTGCATATTGTTCTTAATGTCCTTGGCGCACAGTCTGCTTTATTTCACTTTAGTCTTTAACTTTTAATTTTTTTTACCATCGAGTCTTTTTTTTTTTTAGAGTTTAAAATGCTGACAACTTGTATTGCTGCAGAACTGTGTCAGATCTGACCTTGGTTTGTCATTTCACTGCAATTTGAAACGCTATATTACCGTGCGTAACACTATACAAGGAAGACAGGGCTGCTCCTTTTAGAGCTACAAGCAGGAGTGACAGCAGGTATTGATGACTGGGGACCAATGCCAAGTAGATGTTCGTATGTCAAATGATGGTCATGTTTGGCATCATTATAAAGATGTGTGTGTGTATATATATATATATATAAATTTAATTATGGCGTCACTTTTATAAACAAATACAAATAAATATAAGAAACTAGAAATAAAGGCGTATGTAAGATGTAAATGATGTGCATAATGCTATAATATAAACAAAATATATGTAAAGAAATATAAGTACTACAGTTAAAAAATAAGAAAATTAGAAAAATTAGAAAATGAGAATATATATATATAAATGAATATGAAATATGTACAAATATTTGCATTAAGACGTGCGATATATAGCATATAACCACAGTGCAAAAAAGTAAATACAAAATGCTGAGAAGTGGGTTCTATTAAGTGTGTTAAATATAAATGCCAGAATGGTATGAATAAGAAATGAATAAGAATATTTCTTGAATAATTATAAAATAATTCACACTAGGTTTATGCTCTGAGCCACTGACAGCCAATACATTCAATTTAATTTTATTCTTAAGAAAAATTGTAACTTGCACACTTTTCTAATATATAGTATGTCATTGCACACTTGCTATTGTTTATAGTATGTTATTGTTATTCTATGTTAATATTTAATATTTAATATTTTCTAAGCTCGTTGTAGTAGTCTGGTATATTTATAGTTTATTCTAATATATCATTTATATTGTGTATACTATAGATATTACCTCTAGTGTTGATATGTATATTGATTGTATATTTACTGTTCCTGTGCATTGTCTGGATAACCTGCTGCTGTAACACAAGAATTTAACAATTTGGGATCAATAAAGTACATCTATCTGTCTATCTATCTGTCTATCTATCTGTCTATCTGTCTATCTATCTATCTGTATATCTATCTGTCTATCTATCTGTCTATCTATCTAATGAGCCAGTTGTTCTTGTGTTAAGGCATAGGTTATTCCATGACAGGGTGCCACAGAAACCCAGATGCAACTTGATGCTTGTCGGCTCTGCTGCAATGCACATCATTGTGATCAAATGACCTACTGTACAAGAAAGTGTGACGTATTCTAATTTCAGTGTCTTTGCCTGCAGGCAACGAAGCCTCTGAGATTCTCAGCCGTACGACATCATGATGTACGGACAGATCCTTCATCTGCACGACCCTGATGATCGCTTCATTAACGTCAACGTTGGTGGTTTCAAACAACGAATGGAGCACGACGTTCTGAAGCGATTCCCGCAAACACGTCTGAGTCGCCTTCTGTGTTGCAGCTCCGAAGAGGCGGCCCTGGAGCTCTGCGATGACTTCAGCCCCTCTGAGATGGAGTACTATTTTGACCGCAATCCGCGTTTCTTCTGCTACGTTCTCAACTTTTACCTCACGGGCAAAATCCACCTGGTGGACGGGTTGTGCGTGCTCTCTTTTTCCCAAGAGATCGAATATTGGGGCATCAAGGAGCGCCACCTGGACTTCTGCTGCAGCAACAAATTCCATGAACTGATGCATCTCGCTGAAGACAAGAGCTGGGACCAGGAGAGCGATGAACTGCAGCTCAACAGCTCGGATTCATCTACAGAGGAGCTGTCGGCTTCGGCGGAACAAATGTTTGAAGGCTCCTGGTGTGCAGATGTCCGCAGGAACATCTGGATTCGACTCGAGGATCCAGGTTACTCCACTTCAGCCAAAGTGATGGCAGTAGCATCCCTAAGCGTGGTCCTTGTCTCTATTGTTGCCATGTGCGTCCACAGCATGCCGGACTTCCACCAAGTGGATCTCAATGATCAGAAGGTTGAAAACCCGGTGCTGAATTTCTTTGAGGGCCTCTGTGTTCTGTTCTTCTCCGCAGAGTTTATTCTTCGCTTGGCTGTTGCACAATCAGCCAGGAAATTCTTGTGCAGCCCTCTCAATATTATTGACTTAATGTCAATTATGCCCTTCTATGTCACTATGGCCTGTGATGTAATGGATGAAGGTGAAAGCCCAGAGCTGGAGAATGTTGGCAAAGTGGTGCAGATCTTAAGGTTGATGCGAGTGTTTCGCATCCTAAAACTGGCTCGCCACTCAGTTGGCCTCCGCTCTCTCGGCGCCACGCTGCGCCACAGCTCCAGTGAAGTCGGGCAGCTGGTGCTCTTCTTGTCCGTGGGCATTTCAATGTTTTCCGCTCTCATTTACTTCGTGGAGAAAGAATCACAAGAGTCGGAGCTGCAGACTATGCCTATCGGCTGGTGGTGGGCCACCATTAGCATGACTACAGTGGGCTACGGGGACACCTGTCCCGTCACTCCTGGTGGGAAGCTGATAGGAACCCTGTGCATCCTCTGCGGGCTGCTGATCGTGGCTCTGCCTATCACTAACATCTTCAATAAATTCTCCAAGTTCTATGAGAAGAAAAGACAGCTAGATCTCAGACGAAGCAACAACTGAACCCTCGCCAGCGAGTTCCAGGATGCAATGTCAAAACATTTAACCCCCACAAACTCCTTCATCACTCACAAGAAGTTGTAAAAGAAGCTGTGGCCATGACACATGAGCAGGGGAAGAGGATTAGCTGCACAATGTACTATAATGAACTTGGCTAAAATAAATGGGGGATTAGTATTCAAAGGTCAAGCAAGTCTTTTTTTCTTGTGTCGGGACAAATATGTCCATGGCTTAAAGGAACAGTGTGTAGGATTTAGGGGGATCTATTGGCAGAAATGGAATAAACATTAATGAGAGTGTTTTATTTAGTGTATCATCACCTGAAAATAAGAATTGTGGTGTTTTGTTTGCTTAAAATGAGCCATTTATATCTACATACGGAACGGGTCCAAAGAGTGTAGAAGAAAAGAGACGAAACTCAGGAGTTTTTTTGACAACAGTGGCTGCCGCCATTTTGGACTGAAAACGCTTATTATATTTATAATATTTTATAGTTCAACACAGGCCAGTAGAATATAACAATAGAATAGAAATAATTTAGTTTTACTTTTGTGCGGCACTTTTTAGGCGGACATTTTACTGGCGTCCGGTAGTTGCTTTCAGTCCAAAATGGCGGAAGCACTGATGTTGCAATGGAACGAACAATTGGCTTTCACTTCTTAGCAATATACGTTCTTTGCTGCTGGCTCCAGCAACGTACATAGTTCTTTACAATAACTCATCTAACATTGAGTTTTTAGAAAAGCACTATATAAATAAAATGTATTATTATTATTATTAACATAGGCAAAAAGCCTTTCCCAAAATGTCAAACTGCTCCTTAAACTCCACTGACAGTATGGACAAGTTAACCCAAGAGCAATATCATGTTTTCAAGCCATTATACGCATTATGAAACTCATGATGTACTGTAGCTTATGAAGTGCCCACTGAAAAGACATGACACAGCATTCTATAGCTGTGCATGTCCTCTGTCCAAGCCCGTCTCCATTCCTGCCTCGCATGCTGTTGCAGTTCTCGTCTGCTATTGATCCGCGCGTCCTGTTCTCATCATGTCTCTGTTGTATTTTGTGTCAAAAGGCTTTTAATTGCATAATCCAATGAGAGGCTCCTTGCAGTTTGCTGGGTCATCAGTGTAATTAGTTCTTAATCAATGTGCCTGGGTCAACAACAGCTAAAGTCGATAAAAAATCCTCACAGGGTGCTGAATTCACAACTCATCCCACGATGAATATTGAGAGTCTTTAAACGGAGAAGAATAAGCCGAACAACAGAATTATGTGTCAGGGTTTTGTCTTTAATCATTAACAGGATTCATATTTCTTCCATGCAGCGGCTAACAGGTTATATTTCACATTTGTGTTGACTCTATATGCGAGATCGTGCTGTGGTTTAATGCTCTGCTTCTTGCCGCAGTTCCGTTCATCAGCAGTATCAACGTATGCGTGTTTTATCTGTGTCATCTCTTCCGCAGATAAGAATGTGTCGATCAATAAAAACAAACCAAACATCCGAGTTGCCCTCCAAAGGATGTCAAATACTGTAGACACCAGAAACTTCTGCCTCAATCCAACTTATTTTAAAGAGGACCTGTTATGCTTTTTGTGCTTGCCCTTTTTTCTTCAGAGTGTTATATAGTTTTTCGTGCATATAAAAGGTCTCCAAAGTTACAAAGCCCAAAGTCCAGGAGGGGGGGGGGGGCTAACCGAGGGTGAAAAGAGGTGCTGCAGCACAGTCGGTATGAGAAAAATGAATCGTTTTTTGAACATTAAAGCATGTAAACATGTTCTAGTAGAGACCCAAAACACAAGTATGCACCTGAAAATGAGCATAATAGGTCCTCTTTAATATAAATCATGGCCTCTTATTCCCACTGGCAGCTGGGGACTACAACATTTGTGGTATTTTGCAGGTGTCAGAGAATAGCTAAGCAGCTTGAGGCTTCAGCCCCTTAAATAAATCTCTACGTCAGCACTCAGGGATATGGTCACCTTTCATGTGTGGGTCCCTCCTCCTGCGTCCTTCCTTTATGCTCAAAGTCACACAGTATCGCACTCTGATTTAGTTCATTGCTTCAGTCTTTATAAGCGAACGTCACCGTCAGCAGTATCTGTGGTTGTCTGAGTATTGAAGGACAGCCAGGTGGTCTCCACACAGGAACATAGAGAGTGTCTGTGCTGGTGCTCTGATCACTAAAAGCCTGAACCTGCTAGCGACCCCCCATGAGGCTGTTGATATGATATTGATGTCATACTAAATTGTCACAGGATGTTGACATGCAATGGTAACAACTAACATGCAGAGGTTGTGACATGCACCAAATAGCCAACAACAACAACAGCATTAGAAGCGCCTTGCTAATATGAAAATATACTATTGGGATTGTTGAATTGAGCTGCTGTTCCGACTATTTATTTATTGTTTGTTAATTGCTCTAATTAAAGGGACTATTTGTAACTTCCAGAATTGCTTCTTAACAGCGACACCTGTGGCTGTGAAATCAACGAAAGTCAGCGTCGAGCTTGCTCGCTCCAAATATACCTGAACGAGCATCGCTCAAAACAGTGAGGAGACACACGTCAGCTAAAACCAAAATATCACTCTATATTTCAGCTGCTTGGCAGTAATGTTAGCTGACCAGACGAAGGTCTCTCCATGAACATGATTTAGATCTGATCCTAGTGTTGGCTTTTCCTGCCTCAGCGCAGGCTGATGCAGCGGGGCTCTGCAGCGTGTCTCCCAGCTCTCTGCGCCCGCAGCCGTAGAGAGCAGGGAGACACCGGCACCCGGTCGGTAACGAGACGATAACGTTACTCGCTGAGGAGCTGCGTCCCTTCACAAGACACGGGAAACCTCTGTTGGTCTGGAGGAGCTGCAGCATTTATTTCTGCACAAACGTCCACTGTACATTCACTAGATATTCTCAGAGCTAAACTAACTCTTCTGCAGGATGGAGTGAGCGCGCGTTCACGTCTAGAGGTGGAGCGAGCTGAGCGAGAAGGCGCACGCTGTCTGTGTGAAGGCAGGCAGGCAGAGGAGGAAACACGCATATGCGAGCGGCATGTGTGGCGACCCGCTACATTTATACACTTAAAAAGTTACAAACAGTCCCTTTATTAAAACATTTATTATATTTTCTTTAATTGGAAAGTAATCAAGTATACTATTTCACTCAATCCCCCTATTCCCTACTCGAGTGACATAACCTGAGGACATTTATCAGACTTTGCACACAGCTCCCCCGGTGACACAAAAGGCTTCATATAGCAACTTTTTTCACATATGCAGTCGTACTCCCAAAAACCTGTTAAGAGATGACGTGTAAAATCGGTGGAGTTTCCCTCATACGTTAAAATGACTAGTTTCTGTCGCCTCTACTTACTTATTTTCAATATTGTATCAAGCACAGTGTCAAAAATTGGGTTTGATTGACTGACAATCTTACGGATTCTAAGAGACAACACACAAATGAAGTGTGTACTCAATCAACAATTACTGTCAAATCATCGCTTTCTTTGCTTTGATACTGATGTTTTTTTCTTAGTTGCACCTGAAATGTCTTCGCAGGGAAGTATCATTGGTGGGCTCCCACTGCCGAAAAGTGCCTTTCATTGCCAAACCGGCGCGGGGAAACCCCATTGGATTTCTAGTCCATCGCCTTAACCACTCGGCCACGACAACCTGTCAAATGTGGTAACTACCAATTTCCAAAAATGTTCTGAACTTTTCCAATTGCTGAGAAAAACAGGGCATATCAATGTAACATACTTGTTCAGTTCAACCTCCACTGGGTTTTCATGCCTTTGTGAGAGTTGGTGCATTCTTTGCTTTGCGCTATCAGTGCTTGATCTTTTCAGTTCTCCTTATAGCTAGTTCGCACTGCACAAATTGAACCCTGATTTTCCGCTCACCGACAATTTTTGGAGATCCTCAACAGACGCCCCAGATTAGAGGCAAATCGGTATGGGCTCGCCACTCGCACATCGGCGTTCAAGCGTTATGTGTGAACTGCTCAAAAACGCCAGCCAAGTGGCTCGTCGATGCTTCGCATGACCTGTCGCAGACTCCAGCTGCGAGCTACAGCCAACGAGAGCGCAAGACACGGGTTGAGGGAAAACCTGGGGTCACAGTAGGAACTTACTGTACGTGAAGACTGCAAGTTTTGCAGTCTCGATATCAGATGACTTTGAAAGTCTTGTAGTGTGAACATCAGAGTCACCCTTTTACTGTGACCATAATACCTGTTGGAGACGCCGGGGATTGAACCCACTGAGCTACATCCCCTGTGGTTTTTGACAATTTTTTCGACACACCTGAATAAAAGAAGAACTCTGACTAAAACACTTTAGGTTAATCTGGTACGTGGCTTTAAAACCTGTTGGCCAGAAATCAAACCGGTTAAAGTGCTTGCACCACTATACCAGAAATCACAGTAGAAAAGTAGGACATTTGCTGCGTTAAGGCCCTGACACAGGCCGTCGGTGAGCGTCCCTTGGCCTGTTTTTTTTCGGTGTGTCCCGCACCATTGGCTCTAGTCTGCCCATGTTGGAGATATTTAACTTTAACTTTTAGTTTAAGTTTAATATCAAGTACTAATTATGAAAGATTAAGTCATTATTGTGAGACATTAAGTACTAATTATGAGATATTGAACTTTATTTTTTAGGTTAAGTTTAATATCAAGTACTAATTATGAGATATTAAGTCATTATTGTGAGATATGAGTTATGAAAAAGTGTGGTGGTTTATTCTGCTCAGAAACATCCGAGATATTGATCTGTTGATTGACAGCCATTTGAACCAATCGGTTGGTGTACCAGCCTCACTGAAACATTGGGTGGGACTGAAACAAACATTCACAGCTTCAGATCAATTTCCAAATAAAAGGCAGAGACTGAAACATGAGCCGACAGAGCCACGAAACATGAGTTGATATGAATAAAGAAAGCAGCAGAGCTGAAGCCATCCTGCAGCTTTCTGAAGGAAAGGATTTAAGTCAAACAACACAGAAACATGATGTCAGTGAACTGAGTGAGACACAGTCAGTCAAACAAGCAGCAGTTAACAAGGAGACGACACACTGAAACACTAAAATATCATCCCACACCATT
>CAKAOH010042399.1:4980-23319 GCA_916701665.1 Sebastiscus tertius | reverse complement strand
TTAGTACTTAAGTAAAGGAGCTGAATACTTCAACTACTGCAAATACACATTTATATTTTACACATTTATTTATTGCAGTTGTTATGTTGTGCTTTTTGTTCCCTGTCATAGTAGTGGCTACTTTTAGGGCTATGGATCTTTACCTCCACCAAGGCCAAAGGCCTAGGAAGGAGGTTATGTTTTCACCAGCGTTGGTTTGTTGGTTGGTTTGCTGGTTGGTTGGTTTGTTGGTTTGTTGGTTTGTCGGTTGGTTGGTTGGTTGGCTTGCTAGTTGGTTGGTTTGTTAGTTGGTTGGTTGGTTGGTTGGTTGGTTTGTTAGTTGGTTGGTTTGTTGGTTGGTTGGTTGGTTGGTTGGTTTATTGGTTTGTTGGTTTGTTGGTTGGTTTGTTGGTTGGTTGGTTTGTTGGTTTGTTGGTTTGTCGGTTGGTTGGTTGGTTGGCTTGCTAGTTGGTTGGTTTGTTAGTTGGTTGGTTGGTTGGTTGGTTGGTTTGTTAGTTGGTTGGTTTGTTGGTTGGTTGGTTGGTTGGTTGGTTTATTGGTTTGTTGGTTTGTTGGTTGGTTTGTTGGTTGGTTGGTTTGTTGGTTTGTTGGTTTGTCGGTTGGTTGGTTGGTTGGCTTGCTAGTTGGTTGGTTTGTTAGTTGGTTGGTTGGTTGGTTGGTTGGTTTGTTAGTTGGTTGGTTTGTTGGTTGGTTGGTTGGTTGGTTGGTTTATTGGTTTGTTGGTTTGTTGGTTGGTTTGTTGGTTGGTTGGTTTGTTGGTTTGTTGGTTTGTCGGTTGGTTGGTTGGTTGGCTTGCTAGTTGGTTGGTTTGTTAGTTGGTTGGTTGGTTGGTTGGTTGGTTTGTTAGTTGGTTGGTTTGTTGGTTGGTTGGTTGGTTGGTTGGTTTATTGGTTTGTTGGTTTGTTGGTTGGTTTGTTGGTTGGTTGGTTTGTTGGTTTGTTGGTTTGTCGGTTGGTTGGTTGGTTGGCTTGCTAGTTGGTTGGTTTGTTAGTTGGTTGGTTGGTTGGTTGGTTGGTTTGTTAGTTGGTTGGTTTGTTGGTTGGTTGGTTGGTTGGTTGGTTTATTGGTTTGTTGGTTTGTTGGTTGGTTTGTTGGTTGGTTGGTTTGTTGGTTTGTTGGTTTGTCGGTTGGTTGGTTGGTTGGCTTGCTAGTTGGTTGGTTTGTTAGTTGGTTGGTTGGTTGGTTGGTTGGTTTGTTAGTTGGTTGGTTTGTTGGTTGGTTGGTTGGTTGGTTGGTTTATTGGTTTGTTGGTTTGTTGGTTGGTTTGTTGGTTGGTTGGTTTGTTGGTTTGTTGGTTGGTTGGTTGGTTGGTTTGTCCGTTTGGACGATAACTCCAAAAGTCCACGATGGATTTGAATGAAATATTTTGGAGTGGTGGGGCGTGGCACAATGAACAATCCATTAGATTTTAGTGTCGATCCGGATCATGATCCGGCTTCGGGAATTCTTTTTAATAACTCCGCTCAACCTGTGCATTAACACCACAGGCCACCACAGGGGGGCAGCGACGTACATGAAACCTGCCTTGGCCGAGGTCTGCGCTCTCCGAGTGCACTTCGTAAATACGGCCTAAGATGCAGACAAATATTTCAGTTATCTCACAAAACAAGTAGCTTTTCCTCTGGTGCAGACAAACAACAGTTACCTGATTTTGAGTTAAAATGATTCCCTGCTTCTCTGGTTGGCGTCTGATAAAATGATTTTCAAATCACCGATATTTTGAAACACTTTGGATCAGGAGATATTGTTGTTTATCTTGCTATATATATATATTATATTATTATAATATAAATATAATCCCAGTGGCGTTACATTTATTTATATACACATCTGCTGTTCATTTGATTCTATTTCTGAATCTGCAATTTGTGCGATTTATCTTCAAAACTTAAACTTGTGATTACGTTGGAACAAACCCAACCTCATGGTTGAACTCTGACCTCTGGGTGAGAGCAGAGGGTCACTTTCCCTCCTCCTCCTCCTCCTCCTCCTCGTCCTCTTCATCAGAACAGCTGCGTCTTGTCTTTTTCTTGTGAGGTTTGTTGTTGAAAGTGAAACGAAGTCAAACAAACAGAGGGAGGAGCGCTGATTTGTCATCAAACACAGCAATCAGTGACAAACCGGAGAGAGATCAGAGTCACAAACATCTGTCTGATGTTTTCACAGCGTGTCCTCGTCGACACTAATATTCATCAGTTTCATTTCTCTCAGTTTTCTGCATCTTTCCTCACTTAGCTGGTGTTTCTCAGCGGCTCCTACCAAAGTGGATCTGTCTAAATGTTTGTTTTAATAATATAATATTAAAATAATAATATAATAACAATGGATCAAATAACCAGTGGTGGAATGTAACTCAGTACATTTACTCAAGGAGCCTACCTAACTTTGAGGCGCTTGTACTTGAGTATTTCCATTTCATGCTACTTTATACTTCTATAAATTAAATATTGTACTTTTTTACTCCACTACGTTTATTTGATATAGTTGATTTTAGTTACTTTGCAGATTCAGATTATTAATAGAAAATATAATCCACTAATAAATTATGATGCATTATTATAGATAAAGTTATTATCATCGGCCTTAACGTGCCTCTACTAAAACCTCTCCAACTTTGCTCTGCTTCACTATATCAGCGTCCGTCTGTGCTCAGGTGATGTCCACATGTTGTGATGTGGTTTACTGGAGGTTCTGTGCTGCAACGGCATCTTTCCAACGAGATATTCACGGTCTAAAGAAGACTTTTTGTTTGTTTTCAAAACGTGACGTTTCATTCAGTTTTACATGTTCGAACGTGTTGCTTTTAAGTTTCACTTTTACAACGCAGTAGGCGTAGTAGGCCCCTAATGATGCACATCTATGGTGCTTACAGCGACTGATAACGCCTATTTAATGGCCCGATAACAGTCGAATCGGGCAGAGAAATATACTATGTGTACGGATAGACTTACTTGTAGAGAGAAAGTCAATCATGTGCAAAGTAATGATGTCAAATGTACTGACATCAGTGTGGACATTAGTCGTGTTATTAGTGGCAGCAGCTGTTTCAGTTGGAGAGACTTGGAGGCTCCAGTTGTTTCACCTTCGTCTGAGTGTTTCGACAGCGCCGCCAGTTTGTTTTAATTAACCTCCTACTGGGCTCCTCTCTGGGCTCCGATGGAGACGCTGCTGCTGCTGCCCACTTCTTCTCAGGGGGACGGGGGAGGAGACGTCCCTCAGTCTGGATATCTACCCCCCTAATAAACACAAACATGAACTATTCCTCATCTAAATCACACATTCTAACATTAGTTGATATGCCAAGTGTTCCTCAGCTGATTGGAGATAAAAACGAAGTAAAGCTTAATGTTCTTCAGTCACATTTGGTTCTCGGCAGGAGACGGGCCTCCCGTGGTAATCCTTATCTCCTGGATCCCTGAACACACGAGACTCTGCTACAACATGTTTGACTTACTGAGGGCGTGTAAACAAAGGGTTGATTTGAAGTCTCTACATCCAACAATGGGAACTGTTAAACTTGTTTGTTTGTCACAGAGGCGAGCAAACAAGTTTCCAAAGAGTTTCCCATCAGGACGGTGGGTTCGGATCGGCCGATGTGTTGTTTATTAACCTTTTCTACGGAGGCCTGGAGAGCTTCATTCATAGGATACCAAACAACAAAAGGAGGAATAACTGTTTTGTAAGATATCACATCACCATTGCATGATAACACGTTGACATTTTAACGACAACATTAAGTTCAGTTTAACACACTAAACAACTTCCTCTGGTCCTGCCTGACAGAAACTTACCTACCTATCTTCTGGAGCGTGCCGAGCTCGAGGCGACTTTAAAGGCAACACTTCAGCGGCCGGAGTTCTGAAATGCCGACCTCCGACAGGGAATAAATCCCCGCTCAGGATTACTCCAAAAATAATAAAGGCAAAATAATAAATGGAAGGAAAAGCTGGTACAGCCTAGCTGGACACTCACCTACCTAGCAAAGGAAACTGTTTAACACTGAACACTGGCAACAACGGACAACAAACAAGATACTCACCACGGTGAACACTGGAGACAATCTCTACACAAGAAATACACAACAACCTGTACACCAATCAGCTCTCAGATCCCGGACGAGCCCCCAATTGTTACGTTCCCCTCCGTTTATGGTCCAGGGGATGGAGGGAGTAACAAAATACATCTGTAAACCCGGGAATGAGAGAGACTGTTCAGATTTGTTGATGCCACTTTTACCAAAAAAAAAGTCCCTTTGATGAAACACTGGAGCTCAGCAGATTATCAGAGGTACAGTATGTGTTTATGAACTGTGTGTGTCTTTATGAAGTGTGTGTGTTTGTGTGTGAATGAGAGATTTTAAGGCGGCTGAGAAAACAAACACTCACACATTCACAGAGGGAAGAGGAGAATATAAACAGGAGACTGATAATTACATATTTCACGTGACAGCCTTCTTCTTCTTCTCTGTTTTCTACATTGTTTCTCATTATGTGCTTCTCATGCCCACAGAGACTCCCTTAAAGGGAGATTTCACTCATAACTCTTCATAACTGCTTTCAGTGCAACTAATAAAAAACATTTGCGACAGTCTTCAGTTAATTAGACACTTGTTTTCCTTTGGGTTGGTTTAACTTCCAGTCTTCAGAAGCACTCGTTGTCTGTCCCGTTTCATTACTGTATTCTGTCACTTAACATATTTACTATGTTGTCAACATTGAATCTACATGAACAAACATACTTACAACAAACTTCTTTCAAAGGAGATGATTTAAGGAGTATTGTTGATATTTTTAAACTGAAACGTTTTCTGTGACTGGTTTTTCGAAGCGCTGCAGATTAATCTCGTTTTAAATGCAGAACATCTATAAAGGCTTTTGAAGTGCTAAAGGTTGGCGTACGATGGAGTTTTAGTCATCAGTTACGAATCCATTAAAAGAATTCTGAAGTTGTTGAATATAGTATGTCGTTACAGAACAGTAACCCGATTAACCTGCGCTGGTTTTGTTATAAATATGGGCTTTTACAAGGTTTTTTAAGAGGTGAGAAGTGATGCAGTCCAACAAGGAAACCTTCACTCAAAGTAACTTTTAAATCAAATTTCACTCCAGTCAAACCATGTCGCCGGCTTTCCAACTTCATAGTTGCTTCAAAGAAATAAACTAAAAAGTGCACCAGCATGTAGAACGTTTTCTAGCATGTCGGGCAGCCTATATCCAGGTTCAGGTTCAGGTTCAGGTTCAGGTTCAGGTTCAGGTTCAGGTTCAGATGACTTTATCTGTACCCGTAAGTAGATTTGTTTTGCAGCAAAAAATGGTGAAGCAGTTAGAGCACAGACAAAAGACAGACACACCAAAAACATGACAAAGAGTACTCAAAGGCTTACTGGGACCAGGACCCAGCAAAAAGAAGAAGGCCACAAGAACAATATAAAAAAACACTGAAATATCAGGACAAAAAAGACACAATAAAACGACAATAGGATAAACTTTACATGTGCAAATGTTGCTATAGGACTTATTTAAATGAACAAATCTGTTCCTGTAGCGCAGGAGGGCACAACACACCATTAAAACATACAAATATACAATATACAATCGTGCAAATGGGCAGGTAGCTGCAAATATGTTATGTAAATAATAAAAGAGAGCACGGTTTTGTTCTGAATCAACCACTCCAAACTCTGTTTTTCCTGAATCTGAATTTATTAAACCATATAAAGTACCATCCTGATGGTTTTAACTACAAATCATGTAAGCTTTATTGCTGACAGTAACTTTATTGCCCCCCCACCCCCACCCCACCCCCTCCCAGGGCAGAACAGTAAATAAAACAATACACAATACAAGTAATGAACACAACATGCATCACAAATCATGAGGCTATTTAAGTGTTTTCTGTTTATTGTATTGATTGCACATGGCACAAAAGATCCATTACATACCCCTTTAGAGGGAGTTAACTCAAATCAACAACAGACAAAGCTCTGCTGTATGCAGATGTGTGCTGATTGTTATTGGTGCCAGTGAGTTTGTGTTTGCCACAGTCAGGTTATAGCTGTAGAGGAACGTGTATCTGCAGGCTGGTGTCATCTGTTCGTAGCTATACCTATAAAGTAATGCACTATAATTCATACATATCCCACGATATCAATGTGTGTGTAATTGACGTTATTGTGAAGCAGGAGATATGACGAGTAATGTTAAAGTAATGGTCTCGTAACCTACGTGATATGTAAGGAAGTCGTTTCCCTTAAAGAGAGAAGTACGTGGTGAACCTGCTGACTATCAGCACAGTGAGCCTGTTAGCTTGCTGATGTATGTAACGCATGGTGTGGCTGCAGCCTCCTGGTGTCCATCAGGAACACGCAGACAGACACACAAAGCGTTTGTTGTGTCGGTCGGTTGGTTTACAGCAACACCCTCGGCTCTTTGATGTGTGTTGTCCGTGCTGTAAAGTTCACCCGTAAAAACAGTCACATGACATCACAGCGTTATAAAATCCTCAGTTCTTCTTTGAACATGTTTTTAATTCGCCTCTCAAAAAAATGCACGAGATAAAACCCGCAAACGGGACCGCACCCGTGAATCCCAACGCGTCCACACACAGCTCGGTGCATAGTTCTCCTCTCTGGTGAATCTCTGACATAAACTAATATTCATCTGTTTTTATGGATTTCTGCTCCTGCTTGAGTATTTATCTCTTTTAGTTCTCTCCATTTCTCTCTCTCCTTCTCTCACTCACTGAAGGTCCTCTCAGACACAACGTGACAACGCCGCCACTGACCTCTGAAACACGTTATTTCCAACGGTTAGCGCCGCGCCACGACGGGTTCCACTGCATCGAGTAAACCCCAACTTTGGGCTCTGCACGCTGTGGCGAGCGCAGCTTAAACATGAGCTCAAACTGCGCTGTGTCGCGAGCACAGACTGCTCTGTTCTGCCGAGAAACGACAGTTGGTGTAGCTCTATCGTCGTCCGGATGGAAACAGTAGAGATTATACACGCTGTTCAGTTCCAGAAACAGACTGAGATAACGAAAAGGGAAAGAAAGTGGGAACATTTGTTATAAGTTGGGAGAAATATGGAAGAGTTGTTTCCTCGGGAGGAAAGCTGGAGAGGGCGATGAAAACCGGGAGGGCTGCTAAAGCTTCAGTAGGCGAGATATAAAAAGTTATTTCTATAAAACGACAAACAAAAACATACTGCCTACTGCAGCTTTAAGTCTGATGCAGTGGAGTAAAAAGTACAATACTTCCCTCTGAGATGTCGTGGAGTAGAAATATAAAGCAGCAGAAAATGGAAATACTCAAGTAAAGAACAAGTCCCTCAAAATTGCAATGAAATACAGGACTTTATAAATGTACTTTAATCAGTTTCCACCACTGGATTTAAGATTTAAAAATGCATTTTAGTCATTCTGGCAGGAATCTAAAAATCTGAAAGTTAATTTCTTCAATTTAGATGTGTTTGTGTGGAACGGAGAGCTTATCTGGATCGTCTGTGTTTGGTGCCTCGGAGGCAGTTTTATGGTCTACAGGAGTCCGTGTTGGAAGTGAAGGATTGTAGGCCAGACTGTGAGAACTCTGAACGCACCAAAGCACCTGAACGCAGCACCGCCAGAACCACAATCTGCCCGACCATCATGTAACTACTCTGATAATCACCGAGGCTGCAGTGGGACTTTATCTGACATGAATGTTTGAACACCCTGAAGCATGCAGAGCCGGCTCAATGGAGGTGATTTAAAGAAATTACAGCATCATTTGCACCAGTTTTCAAGATAAAATGATTTTACATTTCCAGCATGCTGTTAGTTTTTAAATGAACTAGGCCTAATTTATTATTTTATTTATTCTCATCCTTCTTTTTTCTTCTCTGTACATCACATTGAACCTGTTTTACTAAGCTCAATTCTTCTTTTTCCTCTTTCTAAACTCTTAATGAATGAAACCTGCCCTCACACACAGCTGAGCAGAGGCGTTGATTAGGTTAACACACTCCTAATCATGAACAGGTGCCGTTCATCAGGCTGATGAATGAGCAGGTTTGTGAAGTTTGGTGACTTGAAACACCTCAAAGAAAAAAAAGTAATATAGGTTTATGATAAAAAATAATAAAGCCCACTAATATTTAACACTCCAGCTTTTTAAAGTTCCTCCTTCATGTGGTGTTTTGTGGCGTCTCACCACCATTTAAATCAAGATTATTAATCAAACCGTGGAGTTTAACCGTTTGTTCCTACAGCTGGGATTATTAATCCAGAATGACGCCGTCTGACCAAATAATGGAAACAATACACTCTAAGAAGAATCCGTAGAAGAACAGACAACGGCAGGAAATCACCAGGAAAATCTCCGTTAAGTTTATGGACATTTTCTTCAACCCTAAAATGGAAATTTCTGTTGATTTAAAGCATGTTCTTGTACCATTCACAGACACTTCTGTTAATCCTAAAACGGAAACATTCTGTAGATTTACAGTATATCCTCCGTACCGAGCCAAACGGCAGCCCAACCTCGACATTCTGGAGGGAAAACAGACGCTCGGTGTCTGCGGACCGCCTGAGGCTGAAACTGGAGCTAACTCTATCTGACGTCCACTGAAGTCTAAAATATAAACATTGGTTAAACTTAAATTACAAAACCAAACTAATCAGCAAAGATATTCCTGCGTATCTGGTAACGTTAACGGTCGACAACAACAGCTGAACTAAACAATGAAACATCTTTCCAACGTTCAGTTCGGTTTTTAACACAGAAGTGAGAGAAAAGTTTCTACAAATGTGAACTAAACGTTTCCGTGTGTGATGGTCTCTGCCTCTTCCAACTTTCGTGCTAGCGGAGGTTCTTGTTCCCACAATGCAATGCGTATTAAAAAATACGGGAAAATCTCCTGTGAATAATCAGAAACTTCTTTCATATCAACGCGGTGCATTGGCCCGTATCTTTACGGACTTTTCTTAGCGTGTATGAGTCGGTCCTCTTTTAAGGCGACTATGGAGCCGTTTATAAAAAATTTAAATCCCAACCGTCTTCAGGAAGTATCATCCCCAAAACCACAAACATGTACGGGTAAAAAGGAATACACATTTTACACCAATGATCATTCACGTCGATTTCTCTTTATGTTTAAATAAAAACGTACTGATGTAGAGAGAGAGAATAAAACCCTCTCAGTATTACATGTGTGCATTTGAAGCATTTAAAACTTGTCTGGGTGAAGCGCTGCCCTCTGAGGAGAAAGTGTAGGGTTGAGAAAGAGTAAGTTTGACTGTAAAAAAACTCACTGCACGTCCGTTGACGCACATTCGACTTAATAGCATCCAATCAGTCACGTCCTCGGGGCCCCAGCGATTATTACAGGCCTGCTCGGCTGCAGCGGGACCGTAATCGTTCACATCGGCTGAGAAACGAGTCTTTAAAGCCCAAATAACCTGTTATTGTTTTCAAATGACACTGTTGTGTGTTATTAAAGGAAGTGGCTGTTTTTAAACTGCTAACTTCCTGCAGCCTCTTTGCAGAAACACACTCCATTTTTTGCAGTTTTTTCTTCAGCAATTTACAGTTTTCTGTTCATTTCAATACAATATGAGAATCAACGGGCACAAAACTATTCCAGAGTTCAGTATTTCATCACACAAATGTCAGATAATGATTTTTAGTTCTCATTTTTAATGTCTGTGCACAATGAAAACATCTCAAACGTCTCTCTGTTCCCAAGACAAGAAACCAGTCCAACTACAATATGTTTGTGTTAGAAAATGACAGAGGTGAAAGAAGTACTCATATTTTTACTGTAAAAATACTCTGCTAAAAGTAAAAGAAGATTTAGCAGCAAAATATATTTAAGTATCAAAGTAAAAGTACTTGAAGGAGAATTATATTATTATATATTATTGGAATTTTATTACCTCCGCCAGGGCCGAAGGCCGAGGAAGGAGGTTATGTTTTCACCGGCGTTAGTTTGTTGGTTTGTCGGTTTATTTGGAGGTTTGTTTGTTGGTTTGTTGGTCGGTTTGTTTGTAAGTTTGTTGGTTTGTCAGTTTGTTTATTGGTCTGTTGGTTTGTCGGTTTGTTTGCTGGTTTGTTGGTTTGATTGTTGGTTTGATTTTTGTTTTTTTGGTTTGATTGTTGGTTTGTTTGTTTGTTGGTTGGTTTTGTTGGTTTGTTTGTTGGTTTGTTTGTTTGTTTGTTGGTTTTGTTGGTTTGTTTGTTGGTTTTGATTGTTGTTTTTTTGGTTTGATTGTTGGTTTGTTTGTTAGTTTGTTGGTTTGTTTGTTGGTTTTGATTGTTGTTTTTTTGGTTTGATTGTTGGTTTGTTTGTTAGTTTGTTGGTTTGTTTGTTGGTTTGTTGGTTTATTTGTTGGTTTGTTGGTTTTGTTGGTTTGTTGGTTTATTTGTTGGTTTGTTGGTTTGTCTGTTGGTTTGTTGGTTTGTCGGTTTGTCTGTTGGTTTGTTTGTTTGTTGGTTTGATTGTTGGTTTGATTTTTGTTTTTTTGGTTTGATTGTTGGTTTGTTGGTTTGTTTGTTTGTTTGTTGGTTTTGTTGGTTTGTTTGTTAGTTTGTTGGTTTGTTTGTTGGTTTGTTGGTTTTGTTGGTTTGTTTGTTAGTTTGTTGGTTTGTTTGTTGGTTTGTTGGTTTTGTTGGTTTGTTGGTTTATTTGTTGGTTTGTTGGTTTTGTTGGTTTGTTCATTAGCAGGATTACTCCAAAAGTCTTCGGAGTAATTTGAATGAAATCTTTTGGAGGCATGGGGTGTGGCACAATGAACAATCCATTCGATTTTGGAGGCGATCCGAACACGTACAGCTCATCTCAACATAAACAAAAACACATGTGGATGATGGCGCAAGATGAACAGAGAAATGTTAATCTGTAAAGTAATTAAATCTGATAAATGCAGTGCAATAAAAAGTACAACATTTCCCTCTGAGATGTAGTGGAGTAGAAGTATAATAGCAGAAAATTTAAAATACTACCTCAAAAGTACCTCAAAATTGTACCAAAGCACAATACTTGAGTAAATGTACTTTCCACCACAGGGAAATGACGTACAGTGATGTAAAATAAATGTGATAAAAGGCGTGATTGTATAAAACCACATATGTTCTTTTAACACATTTCGTTAATTAGAGACGACAGAAAGAGAATCAAGACTTCCTGTAAACATAAACATCGTTAAACATCTGTCGTTTTTCACCCAGAACGATTTATGCTCCCTTAAAAACCGTCTGACACCCGGAGGTATCAAACCTCTGCCCCCGCCAGCGTCGATGCCTTGCTCCACCCTCTGTGGACGGTCTGAAGAGACAAACATCCGACTCTTTCTCTTTTAAAGAATCCTCCTCTTAGCTTGTTATTGGTGCATGTGGTTTCCTTGAAGGAAGTGGTCGTCATTGTTGTTGTTGGGTGTGAGTGCTGCATTTTTAAAAAACAGTGATTTATGAGACCTCTGGGTTCCTCTTTTGTCTTTACAGCTGCAGTTTCCTCACGACTCTCAGACACCACACTCTTAAGTGCTTCCTTTGTGTCCGTGTCCTTGAACGTCGAGGAGGACTCGAACCTGCTGAACCAGGACAGAGATGCACTGAACACGTCCTGCAACCTGCTGCTCATCATACATCTTCACTTATAATCTTTGTTTATTATTTTACAAATTTTTAAGATTATTATATCAGAAATTTATGAGAAAAAAACTTGGATATTCTCTGAAATTAAAGTCACAAATTTACAAGAAAAACTATCAAATTTACAAGATTATAAAGTCATAAATTTCAAGAAAGAAAGTTGGATTTTCTCTGGGATTAAAATGAAGAAAAAAAAACTCACCAATTTGCGAGATTCCGAAATTGTAAATTTACGTGAAAAAACCTGGCTATTCTATAAATTTATGTGGCAAATTTACGAGAAACAATTTACGAGAAAAAATTCACAAATTTGCGACATTATTAATTCTCAAATTTACGAGAAAAGAAAACTTGGCTATTCTATGAAATTAAATTGGCAAATTTACAAGAAAAACTAACAAACTTGCAAGATTATTAAATCAGAAATTTACAAGAAAGAAATTTGGATTTTCTCTGAGATTACAGTCGCAAATTTCCGAGAAAAAACTCACCAATTTGCATGATTACGAAGTCTGAAATTTACAAGAAAAAAAACTGAATATTCTATGAAATTAAAGTTGCAAATTTACGAGAAAAAAACTCACAAAATTGCGAGATTATAAAGTCATAAATTTACAAGAAAAAAACTTGGATTTTCTTTGAGATTGCAGTCGCAAATTTACGAGAAAAAACTCACAAATTTGAAGGTTATTAAGTCATAAATTTAGGGGAAAAAATTGGATATTCTCTGAGATTACAGTGGCAAATTTACAAGAAAAATTTTTTTAGATATTATAAAGTTGTAACTTTACAAGAAAGATTTGTAGGTTGGATCAACCGGAGGCTCTGGAATTGTACGAGAGAGGAGATTTAAGTTTAACTTTCCATAACCGTCACCAGTCTGTGTAATAAAACATGTGTCAGTTTGATCATGAATGTAGTTATTGAGATAATAACGTCAAAATCTCAAGATGGCAGCCCAAGTATCGGGATATTTTGTCTCACTTTTGTACGGTGGAAAGGAGTGGTGACATGTCCTCCATCTATATATATACAGTCTATGGTAAACACCAACAAAGCCTCTGCACTGTGACGGAGTGTTTTCACTGCGTTTCAGGGGAAAACAGGTTAACACAGTGAGTGGATTTATTGCTCCCCCGCTGGGAGCTCAGAGCGTCTGAAATGAGTTATCACCAGCAGGGCCAGGAGACATAAATCTACGCTGACACCAACCACTCTGCCAGCCAGGAAACGAGTCAGTCAGCGAGTCCAGTTAAGACAGCTGACAGCCAACCAGACGGGTCGGCCAGACGGGCGGGATTCAGGACGCCAGTTGGTGCTGCAGTCGGTCAGAGAGAAGGAGTGTTTACGAGGGGGGTGATGTTAACCAGTCAGTCAGAGCAGGACGACATAAAGAAGCCCTGCGTTAATGTGGAAACATTGCTGTACTACAGGCAGCGGTGGAATGGAACTAAATACATTCTCTCAATACTGTACAAAGTCAAGCTACTTTCTGTTTTATAAAATATTATACACACTATAATGTGTTGATGTTGAATGAAATCCTCCTTCTGAAGCTAAATGAACTCTTTAAAAAGCCTCTCGGATCAGCTGGAGAATGCATCGTCACAAAGCTGGAAACAGGACAGAGACGCTACAAACATGTGAAGATCTTATAGTCCATGATGCATTGCTGTAGATTAAACCAGCCAACAGGATATAAAGGAGTTACAACCTTTAACATCAACAGCAGTACAATTTCAAGCTGATTGTACAACTTTGGATGTACACATCCCCCTAATCTCAACAGACTATATCCTGATAAAAGAACAGTTGTTTTTTCATTTTGATGATTAAAGAAAAAACACCATAAATGAAAAGGTGGAGTAAAGCTTAAACCGACTGATACTGAAGACTATAAATGACTGGAAACCTTCTTTTTATGACACTTTAATGTTTGAATTGTGAGATTATTCCATTGCGCTGCAGCAGAATAAATAACATAAAACAAAAATCTTGATAATGTGAAAGAAACATATTATTACGAAGCTACAACGTACTTTACCTGCTTTTTTTGATTGGCAGTGCATTTACTGTTATTCCTGCTGTTTTCATTAATATGTTTAATCCTTTTTCTAATCATATTCCAGATTTCTACACTTCAACCTCCACACAAGAAATACACAACAATCTGTACACCAATCAGCTCTCAGATCCCGGACGAGCCCCCTTTTTTTATGTTCCCCTCTGTTTAAGGTCCAGGGGATGGAGGGAGAAACAAAATAAACTATTACCAGCTACTGCTCAAAGGGTGCAGCGACAAACGCCCCGGAGGTACTGAAGTTAAACCTACTGCTCCACAGAGTCTTATACACCACAAAGTTTGTCGACTTCGATGTGCACACCTGTCAACCTACCACTGCACGGTACACCCCTCTTGATTTGAACGATTTTTTCATACAAGTTAACCTATGTGAGTGTAATGTGCACCAACCTTTCACCACCTATCTTCTTAAAAAATAAACATAACTGTATGTTTTCTGATCATTGATCATCTTATGTCATTATGTTATTAGGTAGACACTTCTTTTCATCCACTGAAGTTTCCATGTTGTTATTTGTTGTAATTGTTTTACCCGTAATCCAATTTTATCTTAACTTTTGTGCTACACAATCCTATGTTTTTGTTACGCTGGAGTTGTCTCATTGAAATGAAATTTTTTGGCAAATTTCTGGCCATGTCTACTTAAAAATGTTCCCCTTTCCTTCCTTGATATCCATGGCTGAATATGAGTTTTTAAGATATGCTTTCTGTCTCATCGGTACAGTTAGACGAACCCAAACAATCTCCACGCTTTTACAAGTCTTTAATCACATAGCTGTTGAGCCTATTGAACTCAATCTAAATGACAGGTCTACACTGTAAGCGGAGAAGACGAGAGGCTTTTTATAACTTTTTGTTGGGCAAAACCACCGTGTTTTTCAATTACAGAGCAAATGTTTTTGTTCACTCTACAATAGTCTGTAAAACTCAGTGTTTGGTGGTAAAAACTGTGTACAGAAAGGCCACAAGGAAGACAGAAAAAAAAGCCTTTTCAGATTCATCCCAGTAGCTTTAACAGGAACGGACCAGGATAAATGTGTGTGTGTGTTGAAGCTAGAAGGAGCTCTGTAGTAACAGTCATCCAGCCACACAGCTCACTGAATAACGGACTGTCTCATCGGCCGACTGCTCCAGCGGCCGTCTGGCTGACGGCGCGGTCAGGTGATTACAAGGACGCCATTGGGTTTTACAGCAGAATAATATGGCCACTGTTGGCCCTCTTTCCTTTCTCTCTCTCGCCCCATGAGGATCCAGAAGGAGGCCGGCGGGGGAGTGATTAAGATTTTAGGGAGCTGCCTGGCTGGTTCAGGGGTTAGAGGGTAAAGAGTGGGGATTTATTAGGGCCGTAAATTAGACCCAGACGTCCTCCCGCCATCCTCTACACCCCCATTATCCCTCCTTCTCACTACGTCCCTCCCCTCTCTGCTTTTAGCCAGACATATAGATATATAGATAGATAGATAGGAACGTCATTCATTCAACCGTGAGAGGTAGAAACATGACTAGTAACCCCTCTGTGAAAGCCACACAGACAGCGAGGCGTTCAGGTTCAACCCACAAATCTTCCTCTAATGTTTGTGGATGTGTCAGCGCCACAGAGGTTCAACTGTTCTGCAGCCGGTCCTGAGCGACCCCCCGACACGTCAGTAAAACACAGAGACCCTCCTTCAGCTCAGCTCGGGGGTCCAGCAGAGGGAAAGACGCCGTCTGAGACGTCACATCAAGCTTATTGAGGATTTCTACCATTCTGTGACACGTGTTGTTTGGAAAAGTTGATTATGTTTTGCTTCTCCTTCAGTAATAACTATTTTAGAAATAGTTTTGGCCCCAAAAGAAGAAGGACTAAACGATTCAAACGTCCGTTTAGTGGATGTCCACACAGTGTTTCATGACGGGAGAGAATACTGTTGGAACTTTGATTTTGAATTTGTTTTCCAGTCCAGAAAAGCGTCAGTGACCGTCGATCATTGTTGAACCTCAACGGGGAAACTGGGCTCTAAATATTTGTTTCTTTTACCAATGACTGGTGATTTATTCTGTTTGTTTGGTGTCATTGCACCATCGTCCCTCCAGAGGTGGACAGGCAATAAAAAGAACCACAAAGATTTATCCAACACTGAAACATTTGCATCCAATCAAATCATGTTTAACTGGTCTGGTATTAAAGGTTCCCAGTAGAGTTTGTTTACTCACCAGAAACACGTTGTTTGTGTTGTTGAATGCGTTTTCTTTCTCATGAAACACTTCCTGTTTAAAACCTGTACTGTTTACATTTACGTTTACCAGCTTCCGGTCTTCTTCTTGCTGCCTTTTGCGGTTCTTACTGATGTTTTTCTGTTTGTTAAATCCAGCTGTAGATCCAGACCGGTCGGACTAAATGACGTATGCATGACCGACTCAGTCTCACGGCAGTTTGTGAAATAGTCATGATATTTAATCTATTTGATTCGTGTACATAGACATGAATTTCCCTTCTTTTTCATGACGCTCAGCAACACATGACACACGTGTCAATTTACGCTCCAGTCTTTTCAAAATAAAACTACTTAGCTTTAGGAAAAGATCGCGGTGTGGCTTAAAATAACACCAGAACTGCTGTAACTTAAGGACGGACGTTCTGTGACAAAAACTACTTAGTTAGGTTTAGGAAAAGATCATGATTTTGCTTAAAGTAACTCTGGAAGTGCCGTAACATAAGTACGGAAGTTGAACAGCGGTCTCCTGGGTGAAAGTCTGGTGTTCTTTGACTCGCCCGTTCACCCCGACCTCCTCCCTGCCGCGATTTCACAAACGTCTGTGCGACTGGGCTGGAATGACACAGTAATCACAAGTAATTTTGCAGCAACAAGAACGCCGTTCTTGATTTTGGCGTGTCATTCGTACGCCTTGTAGTCCGTATTGACTGCAATATAAACACAGCCGCATAAATCTGCTCCGTTCAGAGCTAGTGACGTAGAATAAAAAGTGAGAAAGACTGCTGATGGTGGGCGGGAGGGGACGTGGATGGGTCCAACAAACACAGGACTTTCAACCAGGAGACCGGTGTTTGAGACCGGTGTTGGTGTCCCAAAGTGTTGTTGAATTATTAGTTACGTTAGACCTTTGTGGCGTGTTTTTTAGTGACGTTTGGGAAGTGTTTTCTGTACTTATGTTAAGTTGTTTCCGTACGTATTTTATTTAGTTTCCATACTTATGTTAAGCCCAAACATGATGTTTTTCCTAAACCTAAGTGAGTGGTTTTGTTGCCTAAACCTAGCTGCAGCCGTTACCGTAGTTTTATTGTAAAAATGACACGCAAAAGAGGCGTAGAAATTACATGTAAAAGGCCAAGATGCGTTCTCATGAAACGTGGAATGTCCTTGCAATGTTGTGCTATTTATACACTTTGTTTTTTAGTGGTCAAAAACTCCACACTGGGTACTTTTAAATCTGGTACTGCAACCTTGCAATCTTGCAACCTGTTTCCAGCACTATTTATTTAAAGAAAGCTCCACTTCAAGGCCTCAGTAATACCAAACAACTACAGGTGGCTGATTGGTTTGTTCATTAATACCAACATGAAGCCCATGAAAGTAAAGAAAGTCAAATGTTTGTCCTGGTTGGACAGTTTGACCAGAGAAAACAGAACTTCAGAGCTCCTCTTCCACCGCCAGCCTCTCCTCTCCTCAGCGCCGCGAGGTTATTTCCATCATTAAAGGCTTCGAGCTCGGAGCGCTGTGGGTGTGTGCTGGTCGTCCGATTAAAGGGCAGCCAGGGAAGAGTGTGTTCTGTGGTCTGAACCGACGGTATGCAGGACGCCATACGGTTGCTGACGCAGCGGCACCACGTTGAGATCTGAGCGTGTGTGGTGGAGGCGTGGGGGGGGCATTAAAGCGTCAGGTTATAACACATAAACTAACCTTAATCCTAATTCTTAACCCAACTGTCAGCTTGAAGAAGTGAGTCCTGGCTAAGACGACTCCACGTCACAGAATTATGTTCTTATATTTATTCTTTATTTGCTCCCAAGTCTGTTTCACAGCGTCGGGGTGCAGCTGAAATAATAAATATTGTCATACATGCCATAAGAATACATCTATCAGCACATTCATTTAACAGAATAAACACATTACAGTCAGATCTATTACATATATATCAGATTGTTTTGGGTCTGACATTGGGTCTGCGTCAATTTAACCTCCAGTGTTTTCAAAATAAACTTCCGTCTTCATGGGAAACTACTTGGTTGGGTTTGGGCAACAAAACGACTCAGTCAGGTTTAGGAAAAGATCGACTTGGTTAGGTTTAGGAAAAGATCGACTTGGTTAGGTTTAGGCAACAAAACTACTCAGTCAGGTTTAGGAAAAAATCGACTTGGTTAGGTTTAGGCAACAAAACTACTCAGTGAGGTTTAGGAAAAGATTGACTTGCTTAGGTTTAGGAAAAGATCGACTTGGTTAGGTTTAAGCAACACAACTACTTAGTTAGGTTTAGGAAAAGATCGACTTGGTTAGGTTTAGGCAACAAAAATACTTAAGTTAGGTTTAGGAAAAGATCGACTTGGTTAGGTTTAGGCAACAAAACTACTTAGTTAGGATTAGGAAAAGAATGACTTGGTTAGGTTTAGGCAACAAAAATACTTAGTTAGGATTAG
>CAKAOH010042398.1:28179-68266 GCA_916701665.1 Sebastiscus tertius | reverse complement strand
TTTTTTTTTTTTTATTCATCTACATACAAATGTTATCAATAAGACCTTTAACTTAGCATTTGCAGTATATGTTTACTGTCCATTTTATTGATGATTCTAAATAAAAATATATCTAATCTAATAGTCTGCTATGTTTTTTATAGTAGTTTATCATATTATTATTATTTTATCTGTTTTGTCTGTTTCTAATTGTGATGAAGAGATGATGGGTGAAAATGAGCTCTTCAGCTAATCCTCGCACTTTTATATATAGAAGAATTTTTTTTCTAAATGTGTCACGGTGTTAATTAACGTCTGTTGTCAGCTGTAAATAAGCAAAAAACAACAATCTATCCTCAGATTCTAACACAGTCCCATAACGGCAAATTGCACCAGCAGTAATCAGCGTGTGGCCACTTAAACACCTGCGAGTGCACGAGGTCAAAGGTCGCTGATTTTATCTGGCGCGGCCCGTGTTGTCCTGAGGACCCCGCGGTGGAGCTGGGACTCATATACAGACCTCCATCACAAATCAATTAGCGGTCCGCTGGCTCGGCTCGGCTCGCCTCCCCGGGAGCCTCTGAAGCGTGGACATTTTCTATTCTGCAAAAAGCCGGTTTAACTGCCTCCTCCAGCGCCTCAAGGTCCAATCACTCATCTGTCCGCCGCGCTGACAAGTGTAGTGTTAACCATTTACGAGGGACGGCCCCTCAGATGTATTGTACGCTCTCTCTCTCTCTCTCTAACCTTGGCTGTGCGATGTGAGAAAAATTCTTCAAAGTGCTACATCCTCCCATTGAGATGTCTGTCAGGGACTTAAAAAAGCTGACTTTGTTCAAAAAGCTGTGAAAGAAAAATGAGAGACAGCGGACTGTCACATTATTTTTTTAACTGTCCACTGTTCTTTTTTTCATCTCTCTTTTTCTGCTCACCGTCTAATCTTGGATTCAACCATCCATCCAAACACACAGTTTGTCTGTCAGACCCTCTCTGTTTCCCTCCTTCACCCTCTCGTCTCCACACTTTGACCAACTGCACTCTCATTAACACACACACACACACCTCCGCTAACACATCCTGCCTCTGCTTCCCACCTGCCCTCTCTATTTCTGTCTTTGCTCTTTCTCCATTTCCTCCTCTCGCCTTCTGTCCTGGCTTCCACCCACTCCAACCTTCCCTTTCCCCTTCATCTTCTCCTCTCTCCTTACCAACTTTTATTCTAGGCCTGAGTGTCAGACTGGCATGTCTGACAGGCTGTGAAGTGGCAGCCTGAGGGTTTCACTCAGCTGGAACACAACCGCGTGCAAAGCGAGAGCAGCTCTGGCTCCTCCAGCCCGCCTGAGCCATGGAGGTTTGAGAAGGACTTTAAGGCCACCGTCGCAAAAGTGGCCACTCTTCTGTCAGCGCTGTGCCTCAGCCACTCATGTGCACACAGTGTTATTTTGTGTTATTATTCCCTGTACAGATGAAGGTGAGTGAAGGCAGCAGAGGTACTCTGGGTGTTGGTGAGTTGATACATAATTCAGGACACATCATCACAGTATATATTAGATTTACATCCACATAAACGAGCAGCACATCATTCTGTACATTTTTCTGAGTTCAGATATGGACAAATGTTTCAATGTACGGTGTGCTACAGTGTCTAGTTTGCCCATTTTTTATTCTGTTTTTTTATATTTTTGCTTGCTTTTAACTTGTATATATATGTATTATATGACCTGCAGAAGTTGGTCCCAGAGGTTAGAACAAAATTAGCGTTTAAATATGGTGCCCCTTCATCCTAGAATAATGTACATAATGATATGAAATTGTTAGCATTGAAGTCAATTTTAAAAGATCAAGAAAAAAGCACTCTTGGTCAATGTGATTGCTCTTAAATTCCTCACTCAAAACCATGTTATTGACCTGTTTTATGCATTATAACTGTTTTTTTTACTGCATACTAACTGGATATCATGTCTCATTTACTTGGTAGTTTTGTATGCTTGTATTGTTTGTGTTTATTGTTGTAACAATGTTTGTTCTGCCTTTTTTGGCCAGGTCACTTTTGAAAAAGAGATTTGAATCTCAATGAGACTTTTTACCTGGTTAAATAAAGGACATATACATATATTTTTCTGGTATTATCTTTTTACATTTCTTCCCAATTTCTCTTCTGTACATGATTTGTTTCTAATTCTTCTGTTTTTGATACTTTCTTTTGAATTTGTTTTTGTAGGTATCAAACTTTAAACACATGTGTATTCTTAAACCTGCCCTGCTTTTGGATATCAGTAAATATGACCTGTACATTTGCAGCACTTTCATGTAAAACTGCCATGAACATCTGCACGTGTTGGATATAATGCATTGCTATTCATGCAGCTTGTTTCCATATTTCAGTACATCTGTTACGCTACATTTTCCCTCTCAAATTGACCGCTGAATTGTACATATTTAATCTCTAAACATCCAGGTACAGTTTCTATTTCAATATTTCAATTAGGGCTGGGAAATATATTGATATTATATCGATATTGTGATATGAGATTAGATATCGTATATCATAATATGGCAATTTAAATTCTGTGTTTTAGAATGAAGACAACGTGTGAGCCTCGACTTGGTATATGTTAAAGACTTCAATTCATGTTCATTATCCATCCATCCATCAATCGATCCCCATTGAGGACACAATACAACACAAAGAAGATTCACATATACAACAACATTCATTATCTTAAACACAATATCTGTGGCAGCTCTTCTTACCTCCTGATTGGCTGCTGTGAGCTCCTCCTCCAAGGCGGACACCCTCTCCAGTGACACCCGTAGTCTCTCTCTTACCTGAAAAGAATACAAAGAACAAACAAACATGTATCATGTACTGACTGAGCTGAACACTTCCTGTTTAAATTCTAGTCGAGGAAATCAGGAGTTAACCCGGCAGGAGAGAAGCCCCACTGCTGCAGCAGAGAGAGCTGTCCTCTTTTCCTCCCTCAGCCTCACAATAACACTCTGCTGTGGCTTCAAAAGCAGCGTTTTGAGGCTTTTATTGCTTTTTAAAGTACCAGTTGCTGGGAGGAGATTCCCCTCCTACGCTCCTCTCTTCCTCTGTGAACTCAGACAAACTTCTAGGATTGTGACGGCTGTGATGGAGCAATTACTTGCACCGCGTGGTGACCGGCGGTCCACCACCACCAACACCCCCGCTGCCTGCAGCCCAATGGGACGCCAGATCTCAGAGGAGGTTGATCCTGGATTAGAAGTTAGCCGGGGTCCGAGTCGGGACGACCCCCCCCAGCTGCCCGAGATGGCTTTTATGCCGTCGAACAGCATGTCGTTGGACATGCTTTATAAATGATGGCTTTTAGAGGAGAGGATGAATGGATTACAGGGGCGATGGTGATATCACACAGGGGGCTAAGGTCATTAATCAGCAGGCTGTGAGGAGGCTGGAGAAACGCTATGTGGGACTAAAACCAACAAATGATGCCAGGGAAACAGACGACACTGCAGCAGCAAAATATGTCACTGTCTCAATGATTCTATAAGAGTACATATTAATAAAACATATTAAAGGTCCCATATTGTGCGCATTTTCAGATTCATACTTGTATTTTGTGTTTCTACTAGAACATGTTTACATGCTGTAATGTTAAAAAAAACCTTTATTTTCCTCATACTGTCAGCCTGAACATGCCTGTATTTACCCTCGGTCTGAAAAGCTCTGTTTTAGCGCATTTTGATGGAATTGCAACAGAATTGCGTTGCTAGGCAACAGCTTGGTGTTTATTTCCTGTCAGCTGATGACATTCACACACACTGCAATCAGGAATAAACTGGGACACATTTAGAATGTTTACGTTTAAAATTGTGTAAACGGTCTAAATATTGTATATTAGTGACATCACGAATGGGCAGAAATCCTGACAGCTTGTTTCAAATGCAGAGTTTCTGAATATGGGCTGTGTGTATTTCCCTGTGGATTGAGTGTTTCAATACGTTCACAGTATTTATATAGCACTTAAACCTGCTTTATAATATAAAACATGAAAATCTTACTTTTTACAATATGGGACCTTTAAATTTAGACACCTTGAAATTGAAATGCTGCTCTAATGGGAGACTTTACCTTCTCATCGAGGGCTTTATGGTGTTCGAACAACGACTTGAGCGCTTTGAGGACCTCGACTTCGCTGGAGACTCCCGACGGAGACTGAGCCTGCCGCTTGACCACTGTCATGCGAAGTGACCGCTCGTGTCGGGACACCAGGCACTCCAGATGTTCCAGCAGTAGCTGAAGGAGACACACGGGAGAAGTCACTGTTATCATCATCATAACCATCATCATCGGAACAATTTAAATCCTCCTCGCAGCAGAACAATTAAGTCAAGTGCTGGTAAAAACGTGGGCATAGATAGTGTGTAAGAATCCAAATGAAAAAAAGGTTTGCTGCACACCAAACCCCTTCATTTATTGAAGCATTTTTGCAGGCACTGGAACAACAGTCATTGCATTAATGTGTGCTTCATCAGGCTCCACTCCTAACAACATAACCAGGCAAATACAAAAGTAATCCAAGTCAGACGTCAGTGCGGAAAAACTTCTGTGGTTCTAGAGCTGAATTGAGCTGAAGTGCGTCCAACCTTTTTATTGTCAACATCATCTTTCACATTACATCCAATTAACATTGTTATAATCATCATCATCATTATTACAAATAGTTAATTTAATTTAGAGTCAGAATCAGACTCTGTTTATTGCTCTTATTTTCACATAAGAGGAGTTTGATTTGGTGTATAAAAATAAAATAAAAATCAACATAAATATAGACAAGAAAAATACAATAAAAATATGAAAAAAATGCAATAGAAATATATAGAAGAAACATAAAAGTAGACGAAGAAAAATAAAATAAAAATATGAAAAAACACTATAAAAATATGTACAATAAATGTACATATAGAATAGAAGAAAAATATAATAAAAAATATAAAAACATGCTGTAATAAATATGTACAAGAAACATAAATATAGAATAGAAAAAAATACAAAACAAATATGAAAACAATACTATAAAAATATGTACAAGACACAAATATAGACTAGGAGAAAACTACAATAAAATATGAAAAACTACTACTAAAATATGTACATGAAATGCAAATATAGAATAAAAGAAAAATACAATACAAATATGAGAAAATACTATAACATTTTTACTAGAAATGTAAATATAGGAGAGAAGAAAAATATGTTCATAAACACAAATAAGGAGTAGAAGAAAAATATGCAAAAATGCTATAAAATGTACAAGAAACATAAATATAGAAAAGAAGAAAAATACAAAAAAACATTTTTTGCTGTATATAAAGTAGCATTTCAGAATAAAGGTAAGAAAGCTGAAAGTAACTTTCAATCCTTCCAGCAGTGCCCAAAAGGGATTATGCTAATCTAGGCTGCTAGGTAGGTAGCATGTCAAGTCAACTGCCAGCAGACAGTTTCACAAGGACAGACGAGATGAGATGTAGAGCTGGGGGGCTGACTGCAGGAAAACTACACAACAACAACAACAACTACTGGGAGTAAACAACCAGGATGTGACTGGGAGAGAGGATACCAGTTTGGCTGCAGAGATAAAACATTATTCATTACTGTTTCTTGCACGTGTGAGATCAGTGCAAAGCATCATCTTCTTTCATTTCCCCTCGTGAATCCTTGGTGCCAGATCATGGAAACACTGTAGCAGTTTCGTGGTGATGCAGATCTCAACACTTCATTCCCTCTCGGAAATTGTCCAAGGACATAATATTACATCCCCGAGATAATGATCAATGACCTCCTCGTTCTTTACTAGAAAAAAACTTACTGGCTTCATCCCTGACATGCCTCCGCTTCACTAGCCTAAACATCCCTCAGCAGCTGGATTACATGTATTCTGTGGTTAACCACTGGTTAGGAAATCCCACTTGGTGAACTAAAATGGGATGCATTTTTTCTTATTAAGCATTACACAGAGAGCATGATATTATTAAATTATTCAAGAAAACTGGGAACAGAACATGAAGTATACAGTACAGGGATGAAGATGAGAACAACAAACAGGGTCGAAAATCAATTAATTCAATGTATTCTCCTACATATTCTTAGCTGTCTTCACATGATAAATTTGCTCTACTGCATCCAGTAAAGTCTCTATTCCTTCATGTATAGTTCCAAATAAAGTAACAAAACTGAAGTTAAATTGCAGTTGTGTCTAGAAGGTAACCCATAAATTCGAAATCTGGCAAAAACTCTTGTGAGACTCGCTGCCCGACAACCTATCCTAACCTTAACCATTCAAGGTCAATGCCTAACCACAACCATTCAAGGTCAATGCCTAATGACAACCATTCAAGGCCAATGCCTAACCTTAACTATTCAAGGTCAATGCCTAACCTTAACCATTCAACGTCAATGCCTAAACTTAACTATTCGAGGTCAATGCCTAACCTTAACCATTCGAGGTCAATGCAAAACCACAACCATTCAAGGTCAATGCCTAACCGTAACTATTCGAGGTCAATGCCTAACCACAACCATTCAAGGTCAATGCCTAACCTTAACCATTCAAGGTCAATACCTAACTTTAACTATTCAAGGTCAATACATAACTTTAACTATTCAAGGTCAATGCCTAAACCTTAACCATTCAAGGTCAATGCCTAACCTTAACCATTCAAGGTCAATACATAACCTTAACCATTCAAGGTCAATGCCTAACCTTAACCATTCAAGGTCAATACATAACCTTAACCATTCAAGGTCAATGCATAACCTTAACCATTCAAGGTCAATGCCTAACCTTAGCCATTCAAGGTAAATGCCTAACCTTAACCATTCAAGGTCAATACAACCATCTTTGCAAGAGTTTCCCAACTCGTGGGTTGACCCTAAATTGCCCTCCCTGATCCAAATCTAATCAATAACATAAAGTCAGAGCATCACGCATCTGGTTTGTCATCTGTTGCTATGGGAAACAATGCAAACGTTCATCCCCTGTTTGTTTTCGCATTGCCTCAAGCAAAACTAATGTGTCTTATTTTCCTTGCAGCACGGTTGCAGACACATTTTCAATAGAAAGCATTTTTGCAGGCGGAAGTGATCTGCAGGAGTGGGCGGTCCTGTAGGAGTGCAGTATGTGCATGCAGGGTTGAAAACAGACCCCGTGCAGACCTCTGCTGTATAGCTGAAAGGAGCCTGAGAGTCATCTATTCTCTTGTCTGTCTGATATACTGTCTCTGAGAGTCTCATCAGCAGCCATCATGTCTACACACGGACTCCTGCACACTCAACAAAATGCCTGAACTGCTGAATCAATCAGGAAGTGAATGTTTACGCCGCCTTCAGCCACAGTGTCCTCCTGTTCCTGTCTCATCATGTCTCTGCATGAAACCAGTCTATTAATCGACACACATGTCATTTAGTTGTGATGCTTAAAACAACCAATACCGTCTCTCCACTGTCATCACACATACTGTCAGCTCCTCAGTCCACTGACTGCCTGAACATGCCTTCCAAGATTTAATTATGAACTGTAAAACCCTACCAGCGACTAAACCGAGCGTAATTAAAACAGCTTGGTAATTGCCCATCGCAAGATTCAAGGTGATAATAAAGTGAGAGAGAGAAAATGACTTTTGTCTGTCCCCGTCTCTTGCGCCTCACCTCCCCCCTCCCTTCCTGTTTGTCTCAGCCGCTGTTGTGCTAAAATCTTCTTCTGCCTCCGCCCAGAGACAGATAGTGCGAGACTGAGAATCCACACTTAATCAGCGAGTGGGGATGGAAAACAGAGTCTTATCTGTCAACAGCAGAGTGTGCTTGCTGCTTTAAAAAAAAAATAAATGCTTTTTTATTGAAGATGCAGGCCTTTCAGCTGCACAGAATCGAGCTGATCCGCTAATGTCTTTAGTTGTTTCCCCCCACCCCCCTCCAAACACTTTGACCTGGACGCTGCGGGGCATCAGCGCCATTTGGACTTAGTTTTACTGTTGAGCAGCCATCCATGTGAAGTCAACGGAAAAAAAAATGTCGAGGCGAAATGTGTGGAGCTAATGAGGTATGTCTGGGCACTGGAAACAGACAGTGCGCATGGTTGCTTCAGCGCTTCTGCAGCCTTAAAACCGTGCCCACCAGATAGCTTAAGCTTCCTCAGGACGCCGTCTATCGCATGCGTGCAGCAGGCTTTTCTGCAGCTGACGTGACAGTTTGGGGTGAGTTTGAGAAACTTGTGGAATGCAAATTTAAGTGGGTTGGATGTGGAAGAAAATCATCGTAAACTTCATTTCTGGTTGAAAAATGACAAAATAGATTGAATGATTGGCTCTCTTTTCCCCAACCTCGACGCATTCTCGTAATAAATCAGTTGCAGATTAAACCACTTTGGCGAGATTAATTGGTGGCAGACGCTATAATCGGTTTAGTTAATGTTTTAAAGATGTGCGTCCTCCTCACCCTGGTGTTGTTCCTCTCAGCTTTGAGCTCGGAGATCTCTTCCTCCTTCTCCAGCAGCTGCTCCCTGCAGGCGTTCAGCTCCTTGGTCAGCGCGGCGAACTCCTGAAGTCAGAAAAAGAGAGGGCAAAGGTCAGCATCATCACGGTCAACATCACACAACGCTGTGCTACCGCTCCGAGCCCTCCGGCGGTGTGAGGTGCAGTGATGCAATGTAACATAAAGCAGCAGGGCTTGTTGGACGGTAGCTGGCTGGAAGAATGAAATCAAATCACCAATAAAAATTTGGATGTTACAGTTGCAGTTTAAAGGGTTCCTGGCGGCAACCTCAACCAAGTCCACTTAAAGGTTCTTAAAGGTCCCATATTATGCTCATTTTCAGGTTCATACTTGTATTTTGTGTTTCTACTAGAACATGTTTACATGCTGTAATGTTAAAAAAAACCCTTTATTTTCCTCATACTGTCAGTATGAATATGCCTGTATTTACCCTCTGTCTGAAACGCTCCGTTTTAGCGCATTTTGATGGAATTGCAACAGAATTGCTTTGCTAGGCAGCAGTTTGGGTCCATGTGTACTTCCTGTCAGCTGATGACATTCACATACACTGCAACCAGGAATAAACTAGGACACATTTAGTATGTTTACGTTTAAAATTGTGTGAAAGGTCTAAATATTATATATTCGTGACATCACGAATGGGCAGAAATCCTGACAGCTTGTTTCAAATGCAGAGTTTCTGAATACGGGCTGTGTGTATTTCCCTGTGAATTGAGCGTTTCGATACAATCACAGTATTTATATAGGACTTAAGCCTGCTTTATAATAACAAAACACAAAAATCACATTTTTTTATAATATGGGACCTTTAAGACTAGAGCCTGAGCTATACTGGATTTTGAGGCCGATATCTACATTCATATTTTACTATTATTGACTTAATGTATCTAATAAATGCATTATATTAAGGACAGGTCAGCCATGCTATTACATCTGGGAACAAAGGTTGAATCCATCGTACAGTGAGGTGAAATGATTGAATGGTCCGTTGGTAATAATCTGAGGGAGGAAGAGGATTGGCTCTATACAGCGGAGCAGGCGCGGTGCCAGGTTTTAGAGGATTTACACCTACAGCACTGAGCCACAGCACAACGGAGGACTGACAGGACTGTGGAGTAGTACTACAAAACCAAACACGGCACTACGGACGACAGCTGACACGACAGACTGTAGGTGACGGAGCTGCATCACGAATGGCAGACTGCAGTTTTAGTCATACACATATTTGTCAGAGGCATAAATTATAAATAATCTCACAGGTTGAGCTGAATTTCTATGAGCAGATTAGACTGAAAACCCACAAAATCAGAGTAATTACTTTGTATTTTTATGACTATTTTCCTCCACAAAACTAACTGTATCCCAAACAAGACTTAAAATATAAACATGCCTTTTTGTAACTTTGTTTGATGTGTTTCTTGCTATTTTGTAGTAGTAGTAAAGATGATGGAAATAATAATACACATTACAAATAAGAAGAATAAAGAGGAGGAAGAACTGGAGGGGAAAGAATCAGAAGAAGGGAGAAGAAAGAAGAGGAGGGAAGAGGACAAACAGGAGGAGAAAGAGGAGAAGAGAATGAAAAGGAGAAAGAAGACTAACTTTGAAGAAGAAGAAGAAGAAGAAGAAGAAGAAGGAGGAGGAGGAGGCAGGCAGAAGAAGAAGAAAGCAGAAGAAGAAGAAGAAGAAGAAGAAGAAGAAGAAGAAGAAGAAGTAGGAAGAGAAGTAGTAGGAAGAGAAGGAGAAGAAAATGAGGGGAAGTAATAAGAAAAGGAAGAGGCAAAGATGAAGAAAAAGATGAAGAAGAGGAAAAAGAAGGAGGAAGAGAAGAAGAAAATGATAGGAGGAAGAGGAGAAGAAGAAGAAGAAAAGAAGAAGAAGAAGTAGTAGGAAGAGAAGGAGAAGAAAATGAGGGGAAGTAATAAGAAAAGGAAGAGGCAAAGATGAAGAAAAAAATGAAGAAGAGGAAAAAGAAGGAGGAGGAGAAGAAGAAAATGATAGGAGGAAGAGGAGGAAATGAAGGAAAACACCGGCTCCACAAGAGCAGAGCGACTTTTAGAGCAACTCGTCTCCATTCAGGATGTTTCTGCACTAAAATTGAAATGTACCTCAACTATGATGTAACTACAGTTCACCTGGAGAACACACTGCAGGGATGCTGACTTTGTTAAAAGAGTCAAAACTCTTGTTTCAGAGTTGTTTCTGTGACTTGCCGATCACCTTCCCTGCAATACTAACAATCTCGGAGAGCTTTTTTTTTTTTGCTTTTTGCACTCAAGTTGCCATGCCACGCTGTTATGTTAAATAAATAGTCAAATACATACAAGCAAACAAATGCAAATGTTTGGTTATTGTGACCATACACCAGTCTGTCATGACATTTCCACGGTCTCCTCTGCCAGACCACCAGCTTTCCTCTCTCAGCGTGTCTCAGTGTAATTTTTTTCTGCAGATGGATGCAGACAAAAGATTTAAATACGCCTGAACTACATTTATACACCAATTACTGCCGGATCACCCTGCTGCTCCTCTCCAGACCCGAACCACCACAACAACAACAGACTCCCAAGCTCTGTTTGTGTTGTGATTCACAAACTCACGGAGGGATTCGGAGCTGTGCGGCGGTGACAATAACACTCCGGTAAACAAGCATCAGAGGAGGAGAGACAGGCCGTCGCTCAGGAGGACTTCAAAAAAAACCTTCGTCCCTGTCATCGTGGTCTAAATTAAGCGTGGAGCAAACGTGTCACATCAGGCAGGTACAAAGGGGATCAAACAAGACACACAACTGTCTGAATGTGACTCCTGAGTGACGGGACGGGTTGTGTTGTCTTTTAATTTCAGAGCCAGTTGACGTGACACAAGAACCAGCATGTTCCGTGTTTGATTTCACAATCAAAAAGGGAAAAATGTGTATTTATTGGAGCGTGCAGCATGCAGAGTATTGCAATAGCCTGCTTCTCAATGGCAATGGGTTCAGTTTATATTGATTTTCCTCAATTCTATTTGCAGAAAAATCCTTGAGGACTAAAACATTAATTTACAAAAGATAAATAATCAACCATTTTAATAATTAATTAGTAATTTGTCAAATAAAAAAAGCCAAATATCGACTTGTTCTGACTTTCTGAAAGTCCAGATTTGTTGCTTTTGTTCTGTTTTATTATTGTAAATTATATATTGTTGGGTTTCGGACTCTTGATCTGACAAAACAGGCATGTAATACGCATTATTTAATATTTTCTGATATTTTAAAGACCAAAAAATGAATCAATTATTTGAAAAAATACATGACAAACAAATCCATAATGAAAAATAAATGAATGATCATTAGTTGCAGCTTGCAGCCCTATTATTATTATATTACTTTATTTATATAGCAGTACAAAAATGACAAAATGAAAATGTGCTTGACATGAAATACAATCATAAATCAAGTCTCAAAAGCTGTCAGACACATACCAGCACTCTGTCTGTCTGAGTAAACATCGTCATTCAGAATGTGTCCGCCATCTGCCCTTCAGGAGACGAGGACAATAACTTACAGACAAACTCCAGGGAGTGGGACAATATCGTGTCTCGTAGCTCAAATCCTTACAGACCTTATAGAGCAACAAATCCTCTGCACAAAGACACCATGAAAATCCCCAAATTTCTACTGACTCACTCTGCACTGTGAGTGAAGGCTTTGCAAAAGTCAAGCGGATTTACTTCTGTAATCAAAGGTGGTCACAACATGCAGCGTCGGCAGAGGGACAAAACTGCATGTGATTATCATAAAGTGGGCATGTCTGTAAAGGGGAGACTTGGGGTACCCATAGAAACCATTTTCATTCACATATCTTGAGGTCAGAGGTCAAAGGACCCCTTTGAAAATGACCATGCCAGTTTTTCCTCGCCAAAATTGAGCCTAATGTGGAAGCCCAGAGAGATCATTAAATGTTTCTGGCTGTATTAATCTTGAGATCATAACTAAATCATCCCATCTGAGTTCTCACGATCATGAATTAATTAGCTCATAATGAATTAACATTATGTGGTGCTCACAAGGGCTGCAACTAAAATGGCTATTTTCATTGTCGATTATTTTCTCGATTAATCGATTAGTTGTTTGGTCTTTAAAATGTCAGAAAATGGTGAAAAAATGTCAATCAGTATTTCCCAAAGCCTGAGATGACGTCCTCAAATGTCTTGTTTTGTCCACAACTCAAAGATATTCAGTTTACTGTCATAGAGGAGTAAAGAAACCAGAAAATATTCACATTAAAGAAGCTGAAATCAGAGAATTTGGACTTTTTTTTCCTTAAAAAATGACTCAAACCAATTAATCGATTATCAAAATTATCAGCAGTTAATAGCTGATAACTAATCAGTTGTAATTGCATAATTGCAGCTCTAGTGCTCAGTTTATTAGATACACATGTACAACCTCATTCGATCCAATTCAACAGCCCTGCGGTCTGTCTGATGTCTGGATCGTGACTAGAAAAAAACATTGGGGGAAAGGGGTTTTTAGTTGGTAAAACTTCAACTTGGGATTAAACTGCTGTTAACTAGATGACGCAGTCAAATATCTACATCATGCCACATAGACAAAACCAAGGCCTGACATCGCTATAAGACCGATAAAATCCTCTAACTGTGTAACTGGTCCACAAAAGTCAAGAAGACAAAGGTTAAACTGTCAGGACAAATGTGTCTATTATACGTTAAGGCCCGCTGAGTTAACGACTAGATCATCTACAGAGGAAGATCAGGTCAACTGCTACGACCCAGCTGTTACCATAGCAACAGGAGATAAGAATGGAAAAAAGTGTTGGCGTAGTAACCGAGTCACCTCTATAGTGAGTTGACCTATACTAACACAACAAAAGGACAGAGAAAAAGATTAGATTTTATGAAATTTAAATGATTCTGATATAAAAGAATATGTGCGTATTGCTTTATTTTTATTGTTTATTACCATATTTACATATTTTCTTTGCTAAATATCCAGTATCCTATTGTTCCTTGGCTGCCAATATGATCCTAACTCCCCAAAGTGATCATTTCCCTTTCATTCTATGTGAAATTATCTTTGGAAATCATCAGAAAATGAAGCTCCTGTGTCATTATAGAAGACAATACTTCTTTGCCTCACTGCTTTTTCCAAACTTGGTTTGTGCAGTAGGTCAGGCACAAAAAAAAAGAAGCTTAGAGCTCATAAATCTCCCTCCCAGAGGAATGCAGCTAATCACAGTCACCTCCTCTTAACAAAAAAAGCCCTTCTGCAAATTGCATCATTTGCTTTAATGCTTGTGAGACCCAACAATCCCCTGCTACAGCGCTGGTAAGCTCAGCAACAGTCTACTACTCCCTCTCTGGAGCTCTTCTTCTCTAAACCAGCCGTCTTAGAGCGGCGTTAAAGAAAAGGCGATGACCCCAGGGGGGCGAGGAGATGTTTCTTCCTAAAGGCCACAGTAAATGTCTGCTCTAAACTAGCAGAAGAATCTTTCCAACACACAGAGAGAAACTGTTACAGATGCCCGAGGCATGAGGAAACGGGATGTTGGTTGTGACACTGGGAGTGTTAGCTCATTTTGTAACGCAGCATGCTGACACCCACTTTAATTAACTTCTCCATGTTCTGTCAGCTGGTCTCAAGACACAAGTGGTACAAACACATACATGAGCGCACACAGGCTCCGAGGGAGAGCTGAGATTTTAAAACTTGCTGATGAAGTTCAACAGCCGTTTGCAAGCAATAAATCATAAGTGTTGCTAAGTAAGCATTTTAACTAGTTGGACAATTAGGGGAAACACTCTTATTTGATTCCTTTTAGATGAACAAGATAAAAAAAAATGCTCTCATATCTGTTTGAGAGAGAGAAGCAGGGAGAATCAGCTAGCTTAGGTCTCTCCAAAGTTAAATAACATACTTATCTGCATCTCTAAGACTAATTAACATATTGCATCTTTTTGTTTAGTTGTATGGAGTTACTTTTGTGTCTTTATTATCCAATCACACAAGTTTTGTTTGCTGTTGAGATGAATCTCGTGGGCGGGACCTAAACGCTGAAAGATGTAAGACACGTCTCTATTGGCCAGTCTCGATTGGAGTGACAGCTTGGCAACATCCATTGTTACTAAACGCACAGCATCACAATACAAGCATACACAAATAGTCTTGTTAATAGTAACTATATTCACAACTTCATGCAGGCTAATAGGCAGCCTACCTACAACGAGCGACAAAAAAAAAGTTCTTTGAATTTACTTGATTTTAATGCGTACATCGGTCCCACATGATCAGAATGTGGCCAACTGACTTTTTCTCAATTAATTATTGCTCGTCAAACCAAAACATTTCATTCACATTAGACTGTTTAAAAGAATCATGTTGATTCAACACATTATTTTTCAGTTAGAGTAATACCAATTTATTGTGTAATGTTAAAGTAATTTCATCATGTCCAGGGTACCTGATTTTCAACTGTAACTCCAACTTGATTTCTTAATGCTGATATTATTCAAAGGTATTGTGTAACAAAATCATATGTATTTTTTGTAACTCATTACAATATTGCAGATCGTTAAACACAATCTACATGCACCAGTTCAAACATGACAGCGTTGTCATTACTGAGATGGAAGTTATGTTTAAATCATTAATTGAGCGCACTGATTTTCTGTCTCCTTCGTTCTTGCTCTGTCTTCTCTGTGGACTTCATTCAACATCACGGTGGATGTTGGGAACTGCCCGACAGAGACAGGTCTTACATGTTTCAGCGTAGCCCACGAGATTCAGCTCAACAGCAAACAAAACTTTTGGATTTGCATTAATTTTGAATTTTGAATAACACATGTATTACTACTTATAGTTTTGCACTCAAACCTATTCTGTTTGTTTGCATAATAAAGACACAATAGTAACGTCATATAATCTGTACAAAAACAGTGATGTAAAAACAACTATTTGTAATTTGTATACTTTGATTGAGAGAACCTTGAGAGCTGGCTGGTTTATGCTCCTTATGCTAGCTAAGATATAATCGATTCCAGGATAAGTCTCCCTATCTGATAGAAAATAAACTGGAAAACCCGTTTTGAAGAAGCAACTTTATCCTGGCAACGCGTCTCACAGTCTTTATGCTCTAGTTGTAGTGTAAGATTATTAGTTTAGTATAGTATGCCATGAAAAATGTCATAAAAAAAGTCATAGCCTTAGTATAGTATAGGCAATAAAGAAGTCATAGTATGCCCTAAAAATGTCATGCGTTACATTATAGCAGAGACAATTTCGTGGTTGTTAAAATATATATTCTGACACAAAATTACAATAAGAATTCTTTCCATTCTAACAAAAGCTTTTTTAAATAACATCATTCACACAGTCAACATATCACACTGTGCTTGTGTTTTCTATTATGCTGTATCCACACACACAAACGTCAATATCAAAAATACCAAAAACAATACGAGGTGTAACTTATGCTTAACCAGAGTTGCTTACGGTGTATTCTGGCCACACTGAATTATTCACAACGTTGAAAATGCTGCAAATGGAAGCTAGTTTCCATTCAGTGATATTTATTTTTTGCTCTATCTCTCAAGGAAAACACAACCTGGAGAATTTGTATTCCCAGGAAACGCCGGCTGCAGGTGCTGCGCTCATAAATAACCTGAAAATGGGATGGTGGGACGGAAAAGATAGAGAGGAGCGAACAGCTGAATGCACTGTGGTGGAAATACGACTCGTCGGGCACGGAGAGGAGAAGAGTCCCGGTGTATAAATAAAAAGGTGAAGATGCGTTGGGGGGGGGGGGTTGCGTGACAGAGCATCTTCAACACATCAGTGAAGTGGACTTTCACCTCTGCTGTGGTCGTCAAGTTGAGGTAGAGGGGTGATGTACAGTATATACACAAGTATATACAGTACACACACTGTTAGGAGGGCCCTGGGGACGTTTCACTCAGGGGACGTGATGAGAGCAGCGCTGACATTCCTCGACGTCGCCAACTGCTGCCCAGCTGCGAACAGCAGCGGCGTCTCGGTCTCAGAACAGAAGCAGAGCTGCGGTTCATAATAATGAGGACGCTCTGATTGCTGAATCGACTGTTAAACGAGGAAAAAATGAGCATCTACATCATGTAAGCCACTGGTTCCTATAGGGCTGGGACGATTCACCTCCCATCATCTCCCAATTCGATAATACACGATACTTGGGTTCGATATGTGTTGAGATTTTTAAGTATTGTGATCCGATGTTGCAATTTATTGCATTTACACTCCTAGGGACTTTTACTTATGAAAATATCTAAATTAATTCATTAAAATGTTTGATTTTCAGCATGTATATAGTCTGATATCATTGTCAGGCATCCTGTCTGCTGGCGCCGGCGTATATAGACTTGCAGGTGGCGAGGAAGATGTGGGCGGTATGGCTTGTCCATTTTGCAGAGAGAATTAGAGGTAAGCTAGCTGTGTTTTACTATATCTATTGGTCATTGTTATCTTGATATTTAAGCTCTGATTACTGTGAAAAAGAGGAGAAATGAGCCACTGACGTTGGGGACCAAACTTTCTGACATGACAGAAATGTCATCCGGCTGTCTGGCGGCCAGTTGGGAGAAGTTAATCGGTCATCAGTCCCCCCCTGTACACTGCACGGCAAACGACGCCCCGACAAAGCTGAAATTCGCTCTCTAAAATGAGTCGTGCGGCTCAAAATTCAGGCCATAAACGGGCTAAAATCGTACAGTGTATGCCCAGCTTACAAAGATTGGGAACCACCGGTGTAAGCTATATAGTGTGTTGGGGGAGAAAATAAGATAAGATAAGATAAGAATAACTTTATTGTCTGTCACAGGTAAAAGATATTTCAACAATAAATAGATAAAACACATATAAGACATAGCCAAAACAGAGATACACACTTGCTTATAGGGCATGATATACAATTACTGCGTAATAATTTCTTTTAAAATGTTATCCAAGGTCGTTTCATCGGTGGTCAGTTCTGATGAAGTGTTACCGCTTTATTTTATAGTCCATTCAAACAGCTGGGAAGTATAAAATTCCACTTGGATGGGCTGAGGTTTCGCTCCAAGCCTCGATCTAGCACTATTTTACCCATGACCTGCTGGACCATTAGCCTCACCGCCTCCCTCCTTCCCACCCCCACATCTCATTACCTGGGCAAACTGCCTAGCACTGCAATATGTCATGTAGTGTGTGTGTGTGAGCATGGAGTCTGCCTAGAAGGTAAACTCTAAATGAGATGGTGGGACAAGGCTTCCTTTCCGACTGTTGGCCAAATTTAAAGCTCGATTTTTTTTGTTTTTGTTTTAAATGGAGGTGAGCTTCTGCAGGTGAGTCATGCTTCCAGGCTAAAAACAAACCCTGGCAATTGTGCATCACTCTCAGGAGAGACGGAGAAGCGCCGGCGTGATTGACGGCGTGCTGATTCACCAACAATACAGAGAGGCAGCTCGGGGAAAAAAAACACAAACCGCCATCCGTGTGATAACGCTAGCAGCCAAGCCTCAGGAATCTTTTCAAGGAAAGGATGATGAGAAATGTCATCCGAAACCAACAGCAGATTCTTTAAAAAATGAGGCAAATGAGACTGAAACTGTTGACTGTGAAACCTTAAGACACTCTTCCAAGGAATAAATTAGACAACTTTCATGGCAAGACGCTTTGAAACAACAACAAAAAGAGAGCTCTTAGTGAACGCAGCGTGACTCTAATTTGGAGTACCGCAAAAACCACTCTGGGAAAAGTACCAGATAATGAGCAACAAGCACAAACCGAAGCCGCATTGTGATATTTGTGCTTTTTCAATTACCACGTCGGAGTTTCAGAAAGCTCCACTCTGCTGTAGCTCTTTAATATTTGATAAACAGCGTTATATTTACAGTGAGAGACCAAAGGGAGGACAGGACAGAGGGTGGTTATAAATAAATGATGAGATGAGCCTCCTGCTATTAATACCAACGCTGCATTTCCCGCTGTTAACAAATGTCTACACATGCAAGAGAGTGACGCTGCACTAAAGTGGACTAATATCATTGTAATCACGTTTGAGCATTCAAATGAGAGAAATGAAAACCTGCAGGCTGTTGAATCAGGGTTGGGGTGAATCAAAGAAGATAAATAGTGGTTATGATATATAGACTGTACTTTTTAAACGCACGGTGGTGCAGTGGTTAGCACTAGCGCCTCACAGCTAGAGGGTTTCAGGTTTGAATCTGGCTTGGGGCCCTTCTGTGTGGAGTTTGCATGTTCTCCCTGTGTTAGCGTGGGTTTTCTCCGGGTACTCCGGTTTCCTCCCACAGTCCAAAGACATGCAGGTTAGGTTAATTGTTGACTCTAAATTGCCCGTAGGTGTGAATGTGAGCGTGAATGGTTGTCTGTCTCTATGTGTCAGCCCTGCGATGGACTGGCGACCTGTCCAGGGTGTACCCCGCCTTCGCCCAATGTTGGCTGGGATCGGCTCCAGCCCCCCCCCCGCAACCTCTAACGGGATAAGCGGTTGCAGATGAGAGAGAGAGAGAGAGACTGTACTTTTTCCGTCAGGTCCCATGTTAATAGAGTCACTTCAACTTGTTTTATAGGTTTTTACAGAGTGACTCTTCTGGAGCTGTTGGTTCAACATATCGTCATACAGCGGTTGGTATGATAGCTTACGAAAAGTTATTTGCACATTACATGCATACAGTCTTTACTTTTCTAAACACAAGAAAGTGACGTAACTTAAAGCAGCAGTGGGTAAAAATGGAGCAAATATGATTTTAAAGTTAAGTTATTTTTATAAAACGGTCACTATATCCTGACAGTAGTGTATGAGACAGGTAATCTGAAAAAAAAAATCATGTGCCTCTGTGTCCTCCGGTGCTCCTAATGGCATCTGCAAGATATCACAGACTGGAGCAAAACAACCAATCAGAGCCGAGCTGGAGCCTTGCCGTCTCTGAGCAGCTGTCAATCACTCGTGAACTCCGATCAAACGGTCAAACTAGGCAGCGCTGATCAAATATGAACCAATATTCTGTTACTGTAATGCCCATTTCTCGCTTCAAATGTGATGACCTGTGATTGGTCAAAGTCTCCCGTCACTGGCTAGATTTTTTAAAGCATGAAAACAGAGCCATGAGGAGGTGCAGAAGTCTAGTTTTCTCCCAGAACACCTGAGTTACAACATGCTGAAAGGTTATTATGGACATTTTTTGCCCAATGATGCCAAAATATTCTGCCTACTGCAGGTTTAAGTCCGGAAGTTAAGTGACAAATAAGTCAACGTTGACTCCTGGTATCACACGGGACACGGACAGCGGTCTCGTGGGTTATATATGAATTACCGTGCAGTAGTTTTTCGTAGGTATAGCTATGAATAGTGTATGAGAACAGCCGGGTTTGTTACAGAGAGAATAGACCTTCATTACATCAATCACACAACAACAACAACAGCAGCAGCAGCAGTAGTCCACCCTGGACCAGAGCCAGCAGGATTCTTGGCCTACATCTTGCTGATAAAGACGGATCGGTCTGAGAGACTCTAGATTGGACACCGAGGAGCCAGAGGGACACGCGAGTTTCAGCGCAGCCAACTCAGCTTTAAATATTCAAGAAGGTTATCCGTGCTGAGCGAGCATCTCTTCTTCTGCACGGCGGCGGCGGCAGCGGCGACATGCCGGTGAGTTGAAGGTGGGCGACAAGTGTTAGAAGAACAGCAGCCAGCGTGCTTCTATCAATGAAGCCTCTTCAGGAACCACGTTGTCGCCTTTCATCTGTCGAAAAATAACACGGAGGACACACGCAGACTCTACTAACAATCAAACTATTGCTGTGAGAGACATGAATATTCCCGTGTTTGTGGGCTCACTCGTCCTTTTATTCTCTGAAGAGAAGGTGGCAGGTTGTGAAGCCATCACAGCTTCAAAGAGCATACCGTAGGATGATTCGATATAGATACAGAGTGCTATAGTAAAAAACTTCAAGCTGGATTGTATTTTTATTGCTTTCCCAACGCAGGAAACACAATCAACTTGATAAAGCAATATGCCTGTCTCTCTTTGTACATGTCCTCCACAAAAAAATCCACATAAAGTCTAACGGCACTTGCCAGACGTTGATCGTTTCTGCATAATGAACCAAGCAGAAATTAATCATTCACAATTAACCAACGAGCCCAGCCGTGAATAAAAAGGACGCCACTGAATTTTCGCGGTTGAATAATGCATTGATTTTATACAGCTTGATTGCCCGCGATTATTTGGGGGAATTGGACAATCGAACTGACAAAAGAGACAAAAGAGACAATGAATGGTTGTGTTGAATGGACTTTGCGTGACCCTGTTGTGCGATGTTATATCAGGTCATTGGGGGACTTGTCACTGCACCGATGCTTTTAATGGGGACCAGAGGAAAACAACAGCAGAATGAAAAACAGCTACATGTAGACGGGAGGTGATTATTTATATCAGGGAAAGCAGACCAAAAAAAAAAAAAAAAGGGGAAATGAAAGGTTCAGCGAGGGTGTTTATGTGAGAGAGTTTGATGGCGTTGAGGGTTGGAGGGGGGGTGTGATTTACAATAACCTTTAGCTGGCGAGGTAAGAGGGGTCGTCTCTATGCTGTAAAGGCCCCTTGAGGCCAAGTCATAAATCTGATAGTGGAAATTACAGCTTGACAATTTACTGCCTGTCTAGCACCTAATAACTAATTATGATCCCCGTGAACTCCTGTACAAGGACCCGCCAACACCTCCACATCCTCCACATCCTCCCATCAGCTGGAATTCTCCCGGTTGAATCATCAAAAGATGAGCGACTGTATAAGAAAATATCAGGTTCTTTGATTAAAAAGTCACAGGTTTGGGTCAATGTGAGATAAATTCAGCCACTATGGGGCAATGGTACATTTTAAATTGTAACAAAGTGTCCTCGAACAAAGAGATTCTTAGTCAAAAAGCATAAAAAAAATGACAAATCTCAGTCGACTAAGACCAAAAAGACCAATTAGTTGACTAAGTAGGGGCGTAAGAAAATATCGATACACACGAGTATCGCGATATTATGTTGTGCGATACTGTACCAATCTTTCGGAGGTTGTAGCTGGCTCAGTCTTATAGTTAGTGAAGTTACTGGCATCATATGAAACTAGAAAACCTAAGGAATCCATTGGTACACTTGACCTCTGACCTCTAGATATGTGAATGAAAATGGGTTCTATGGGTCCCCACAAGCGTCCCCTTTACGGACACGCCCACTTTATGCTAATCCCAAGTAGTTTGGGGCAAAAAGCATGTCGTTTTTTTGTCATGTTGTTTTTGCCTATTCGAAAATGGTGCATTTCTGGTGTTATCTTTATATGATGTCAGTTTTCCTAAAATTACATTTTAAGAAATTGCAATATATCGCAATATATTGAATCGTTACCCCAGTATCATGATACGTATCGTATCACCAGATTCTTGCCAATACACAGCCTCACAGCAAAGCCATCTGAATTTGCTCCAGCTCTGACTAGCTTCTTCTGTATAGCAACAGTTGCTGAGGCTCATGGGTATTGTAGTATTTAGAGCCAATCATCGCAGCAAACTGACAGAAAAACAAGATTTCTCTGAAATTAAATAAATAATTGCATTGTTAAATTATCCAGGAGACTCCCGTTTTTCCATTGACGTAAAAGAAATGATGATATTGTTAAACGGAAACTTTCAAATGGGATTTTACAATAAAATAATTTCCTTTGTATCGAGGATATCAGCACAGAGAAGCTCCTTTTACACATAAGAGATCTGCCTGGACTTGTGTGCATTTTAGGATTTCTGTCAGCGGAAGGAAAAGTCGAGGTAAAGAAGCAACAAGCCTCGTCTCAAGACGGATATTTGGCTTTCATTTGGGTTTCATGAGTACGAGGCTATGAAAGAAAGTATCCCACAGACATCCCTTCTACTCTCCATGTGACGCGCTCAGCCCCTGTATGGTTCCCAGACATAAATTGATGCCACTGCAATGCATGGTGATACTGTGCCCATATTAAAAAGGTCAGGGAGGGGGAGAGCATTTTATTACCCGGTGAGAATGCCAACTCTCTGTTTTCCACATGTAATGTTCTGTCACGCTCCTCTCATTTGGTCCCAATAATGCCGGGCATCCAGGCAGCGACGAAGCTGCATATCGCTGTGAAACACCCAAACAAGCATGGCCAGAAATGTCACACCATCCATCATCTATTACCCACGGAGCGCACAAAAGCTCCAGAAGGGACAAATAGTTCATGTTTTTTTTTTTTTCTCAGGGACGTAACAGCAGCAGGCTGGCTGTGTGATGGCTGATGTGCTGTGACTGCCGCTGGAGATGACTCCCATGGCTGACGACCCTGTGTCCTCTTACTCTAGCTGAGCTGTTAAATAGGATTATTGTCTTCTATAACTCTTATTTTCATTACCAATTAACCCTCTGAACCTTAAGCTACTTCTTTTTTTTTTTTTAGTTTTCACTGCCTTTATTTACAGGCTTATGGTGTAGCTAGTTGAGTCAATTTTATTTATATAGCTCAATATCACAAATGACAAATGTGCCTCAAGGGCGAATTAACAGGTGGCTAGACATGACATATAATGTTTTGTTCGGGAAAAGTTTGGCTAGTCAGAAATGCCGTTATCTTTTTATGTAAAAACTTCATGCAATTTGAATAATTTGTATTTTATTTGTATTTTCAAATGCATATGAATGGATACAGGAGAATTTTCAATTTTCAATTTTTCCAGGAATATAAGAACCATCTTGCTACTGTCAAAACATTTTTTTGATAATGTAAACAAACAAAAACATAAAAAAAAAGAAATCATATTTGCATTTTGGATGACTGTTTAGCACTACGGTTCCCACAATTATTTCAGTGATATAAACAGGAAGTCCAATTTTGCCACAGAGTCTTTAGCTTTGTCCTCCAATTTCATACTATGCACCAATTCTACGCAGGTTTTTGTATACAGTGTGAAAAACTGTTAATTGTCAAACTGTTAAGTATACTCAAAAGAGTCATGCTTACAAAAAAAGGGTTTGTGTTTCGTCCAAATTTGCTATTTAGTACGCTAGATTTTTTAGTCCGAAATCTCAGTATGAAACCAATAGTACGCGAATTAAACATAATTTCCGGCGGCATAAAAATCCCACAATGCAATGTGGTAGTAACAAAAACGTTCAAAACAGACATTGGTGGACAGCTCTGTAATGTCAGTTACCCTTCAATTTAAGTATAAGTATAAGATTTCACTTTAAATTACTTCAGACTTTGATTCTCACCAATCATTGTTTGGTCAAATGAGGTTGAGTTACCATGGTTACGCGTCTCTAATCGGAAAGGAGGCTCTCGGGAAGTGACGTGGTAATTACAGTTCAGTTTGTCCAAAAAGATACATATGTATGCTGAACGATAGAACATATATTGAATATTGGACGATGAGTGCTGATGATAGACCCACAATGCAATGCACAGAGGAAATTAATGTCTCCAATTACTTTAGTTACTGAAGAAAAAGTTTACATTTGAAAACTATGCAAGACAACTAAGTGCATTTTAATATAAAGTTTTAAAGAGACAAGCAACAAGATCAAATTTCTGTCAATCTGCTAAACAACTAAGTGACTGATTGTTTCAGTCCTAATTTCACATTTGTTCAGAGGCTTTACATGCAGGCCAGAGGTTTAATGAGAGGCCAGAGCGTGAACAGAGGGTCCACGGAGGCACGGGCATGATCTACAGCACGCAGGCGCCTGAAATGAGACGAATCCATTCAAAAGTAGACACATTGCTGCTCTCCCTGCGACGGCAGACGAATTGGACACTGCGGAGATGAGAGCCACGGAACATGAGCTTCGGTGTAGTGTCGTAAATCAAAGTCCGGTCGCCCAGATAAGCATGGCAATTTTTAGTTAGGCAGATAACCAAGCGAGCAACTGAGCTGTTTGGTGCGGGCGAGGTGCCACATTTGGAAAATTCATCAGACAAGTGGTGGGATTTGCAAAGATTACAGTGGGGAGAGAGGGTGGGCTTTGGAGCATTGATGATTCAATCCCTGTCGACGCAGATAACATCCAGCGACAGCCACGGTAAACAAAACACCCTCTGTGCATCAAAGAAGGTCTGATGTTCACTCCTCGCTGATATGAAAAAGATCAGGGAAGCGCCATCGCAGGAATCTTGAAGGACTACGCAGAGCGCTAATAAGCAAGCGTGAAGCTGTTTCAGAGGGAATACGACAGTAAACCACCTACAAAGATAGAGCTAGATGTAATTTCTCGACCTTTGACATTTCCTTCTCCTCCTCTCCTGCTTTGTGGCCTTGGTGTTTTCTCCAAAAATGGGATGCTAAAAAGCGATCTGAGATCCTTGGGGAGTTCGGGGGTCCTACTGACCTGAACCTCGCCTTCATTTATCATAGAGCCGTGAAAGCAAAGCAATCTGAAACTCAAAGATTGAATTGAAAAATCCTTGAAAATAAGTCACAATGGGGTAAAGCCATGCTGTCGAAGATTAAAATATGTCTGAGAAATTACTGAATCACTTCGCAGAGGTGGAGCTGATTCACTACCTCTATAGCTCTCAAGGGGAATTTTGTTTCTTATGTATGAAAGTTAAGATTCACCCATTAACATTTACTACTATTTGACGACACCGATGAGAACACAACATTGTCTAATGACACCTCAAGCCATCGAAGTTAATCACATAATCTCCGACTCCAGTTTATAGTCGACTGTAAAACATTGTAGCTTTAGTGTCTATTTAGTCCTGGACACAGCATTAAAGCTAAATGGCTTGTAAATGTCATCAAACAGCATGAATTAACAATTACCGTCTCAGCATTTTGAAGCGAGGATGGCATTTTAGAGCAGCAGAGTGAACAGCGCATGGGGACAGATTACGGGACTTGCATCACTGGCATTTCACAGTTATTGCTTTAAAGGTTCGGGCCACCCAGTTGACAAAAACATCTATCTAGTGCAGACTTTTTAAGATATCCCAGTGTTCACACCCTTGAAAGATGACATTTAATAAAATAAAATAATAATAATGTAAAAATAACTACATATTTAAAAGTTGTTTTTGCCCATTTCTTCTGTTTTGATGTTTTAAAACATAAAATGTATTTAATGCAACCTTAAACCAACTGCAGGAAACAATGTTAGACAAAAGTCAGTCCCTATCAGGCGGCAACTTCCGCGTCTAAGAAGTGAAGCCAATGCTGAAGTGCTTTATACTTGTATTCTTTCCAACAGCCAGCAGGGGGCGACTCCTCTGGTTGCAAAAAGAAGTCTGATTGTATAGAAGTCTATGAGAAAATGAGCCTACTTCTCACTTGATTTATTACCTCAGTAAACATTGTAAACATGAGTTTATGGTCTCAATCGCTAGTTTCAAGTCTTCTTCAATACAGCGTGATGTTCATTTAGTAAATTATGGTCCCATTTAGAGTCAAATAGACCATAAAGCAGGGGATGCTTTAGGGCGGGGCTACCTTGTGATTGACAGGTCGCTACCACGGCGTTGTCCGGTCTGGGAGTTGTCCCGTGTTTTGGTCTTACAACTTTAACCCTTTCGCAGTGTGTTTTCAGTTCATTAAAGTTAATTGTAATCTTTTTGGTGGCCTAAAAATGTCTTAATCAGCGTTCGGCTGTACTTAGCTCCACCCTCTTGTGTCACTTCTGGTTGCAAAAAACCAAGATGGCGACAGCAAAGAGGGTGAAAAGAGGAGATGTCACCTGTCATCAAGGCGTCATATCTTTGGGGTGCAACATATGCGCAGTAAAATCTGATCTGACTTGCCGAAATTGAGCCAATAGCAACGCACGACCACAGCTCCAGTTACACTGTGCATGTGTCATACCCCAGAGCTCCAACTAGAGGTCACTGAACATGATCAAAATGACAACAACACTATTATAGTAGTAGTATTTATCATAGTATTGAGTATGAGCTCATATGGTAGGCTACAGTATGTCTAGGAAATTGGAGAACCGATGGTCAGATGCCATAGACCGCTGGTGCCTTTAAGGTCATCATTAAAACCATCTAATAGAAAATCGTCTCTGTTTCCTGCTCTTGTCTCCTCCGCTCATCTTAACCATCTTTGTCGACGTCGGCGTTATCGCTCTCCTCCAGCCTCCTCTCCTGCGCAGTCTTGTGGACAGATCACAGGGTTTCCTTCATGAATTATATGGACTCGAATGAAAATCACAGTCGCGGACGTGAGGCGAGATGGTATCCGAAGGCGCCCCGCGGGCTCTCGATGAGGCGCGGCGACTGAGGTTGGTTCCAAAAACCCGACCTCGGAAACCGCCGGAAACCTGCCAAATACTCCTGTATCATCTACACTGTCTTGTAGCAGCAGTGTTGTGGCTTTTTAAAGGTCAAACTGCTCGGGATGAGAAGGTTTTCATGTCACACGGCCGCTCCTTATAAAACACAGACGACTGGATTTGTGAAAAAAAATCTACCTCGATGTATATTTAACCACTTGGACAGACATGTGCATATCTGATTGGTGGTGAAGATAACAGGAGGAGACGTGCTGTTACACATACGCTCTCTAACACCAGTATTCCCTTCTCTGTTCTCTCTGCAGGTAAACACTGAAAGTCAAATGGCCTCTGGCGCTGTTCAAAATGAATTAGTGTTGAAGGCCTGGTGCTGTGAATCTCTGGCATTTTATAAAAGGTCTGTAGCATGAAGCAGACCACCCGAGAGTCAGCCCGCATTCAGGAAAACAGCATTCAGAGCACACACACTGATCAAAACAATTCTCCCTCTTGTATGTGAACGAACAATCGTTTTTGTCCATGTAAAGTTCAGACCGAAGCTTATAATCAGTTCCCGGTTTCTTCCGAACGCGGAGCAGCAACAGCAGAAATCAAACACAGACCGAAGCAGAATGGGATGATAATGCTGTCTGCTGGCAGAGAGGTGCTGAGATAAGGCAACCCGGGTGGACCTGCAGGTTCCAGGAAACACAGCACAAAACAGCTCGCAGGTGATGAACACGTAATCGGTATGTGCTGACTGTTTGAGCAAATCGTGTGATCAGTCTTGTTGTTAAGGTGATAACACGTCTGTGATTGGTTCCAGCAGGAGGTAGTGACAGTAGTTTCTTTATGTTTTTGATTTTGAAATGAGTCGTTGTCGATGAGGCAACTCCCCTTCGCCTGGTCTGCACTGATTGTGAGTGCTGCAGACAGGAGGTGGGGTATAAAGGGAAGCTGCACTTACACATGCAGCTCGTGTCCACGCTGAGCAGATGACGTGTTGGGATGCACAGACTGAGGGAAACTGTCCTTGGGAGGCTAATGTCCCTGAGATCCTCGGGGGCTCGGTGACCAGATGTTTGGCTTCGCCTGCTTGCCTGAGTTTTGGCCCCAGTGTCCCGTTACAAGCGGCATCCATCACGCTACGACATGACGCTCACATGCTGCAAGACACAACTCCCTCACCGGGTAGGTTAATGTGGTTCATTTGTTCTCTGTTAAATCACTCAACTACGACTTGCTGGAACTTTTTAAAGGAACAGCGTGTAACATTTCGGGGGGAAAGGAAAGGGAAAAAGCATAATAAGCAGAGGCGGCCGGCCAATAGAGGGCGCTAAGGCGCCACCCTCCCTGAGTCACACACAAAAAAACATTACTACTACTACTATTACTACTACTACTACTAATAATAATAATAAAAATTAAATAAATTGTCAATATTTGTATTTTAAATATGGAATCCACCCAGTAATATGTGTAATTTCATTGTAATGTGTAATTTAATTGTAATGTTATATTATATTTTGTATTAATAATCTGAATCTGTAAAGTAACTAAAGTTGTCAGATAAATGTAGTGGAGTAAAAAAGTCTAATATTTCCCTCTGAGATGTAGTTGAGTAGAAGTAGAAAGTAGCTGAACATGGAAATACCTCAAAATTGTATTTAAGTACTTAGTTACATTCCACCAATGAGTACATTTTATACTGTTGTGTTTTTTAAAAGCATTATTTACTCTTCCTGTTGGAATAAAATAATTGTTAATTATTTAACTGCAAAGTAGTGATGTGTTTTTGATACCTTCACTTGTTTTGCATTAAATCATACCGGGATGTTTGCTGTAATTGATTGGATGTGGCAAAGCCCCACCAATGAAAAATTACCACCAGCCGCCACTGATAATAGATCCTCTTCAACTATAGCACCTTGCCACTTTATAATACAAACCAACTACAACTGGAAACAAAGACATCTCCAAGAAAATATCTCAACTATACAACACAATCATGTGTTCTCAGCCCTTATACATACCCCCAAACAAACAGTAAAACTCATCCCAATATGCTCCGGTCAATGCGGTGACAGGAGAGCACCCAGGAAGTCTCTTGTTTGTCTGCTGCAGCTCTGACCAGCGCTCGGACACGGCTGCGTCGGTGCAGAAGGAAGGATTGCTTCGCAGCAGCCTCTCCCTCTCTTCTCTACAGAGAACAATCTCTCAGGTTCGGTCCGCATCACCGAACATCGCGGGGCTGCAGTCCTGAGTCACGCGTTCAGAGGTGACAAATATACTCGCGGAATATTCTTAGGGCAGCAAATTATACTAGTGTGTGTAAAGCACTGTTCTTAATTCAAATATGTGGTGAAATTGAAGGGCAGACATGGGAATAAAGTCCTCAGTATGTGCTACACAACAAGCATGACAGGGCAGAATTTACAGGCAGATAAATCTCACACACAGGCGAGATACCCTTCAAGATATAACGCCATCTCTGCGCCTGCAAGGTATATATATATATATATATATATATATATATATACCTGCGATGCACGACGCATACACACTACCACACTTCAGCGCGCAGCATCTGGTGTTCGTCAGACCAGAATACAGAAAGCAAGACGCACTACGGCGTCTACCCAGGACACAAACAAGTGCAGAGGCTCCCTAGTGGCATCTTAATGTGGTGTCGGGAGGTCACGTCAAGGGTAAAGGAGGACTGATCTGCTGCAGGATGAGCTGTCAGGGAAAAATATGACAGAAAAAAACCTGTTTCAATAATACATGAGGGTGGATCTATAAAAGCATGTTGTTGTTTTTTTCTGGCACTGAAAGCTTTCTATGAAATGAGGGTTTAGGTACCACTAAGTGACATCTGTATCAAATCCACCTGCATTAGAACATAAGACACACTCTGACAATATGCTGAAAAAACAACGGCATAAAGGAAATCACACGTCAGCAAGCTGTTTTGCCAACCAGCATGATTCTACGAATCTTCCCTATTGTTCCACTGCCCCATTGTTTCTAAAGGCTGCCCTGCTCTCACTCGCTTTACACAAACACGTCTGACCTTCTTAACACGAGTCTTAAAGAACTCATTAGATGATTACACACTGATTTATTCTCAATTACTATTTAGTTGAGCCCTCTATTACACAAAGGGCATCTGCAAGGATAAACGTCTGTACAATTACGGCTGAAACGGACGTCTCACCGCTCTTTATGCCAAATACTGTAATTACATAATCATGATTATTATTCTTACAGCACTTTTTAAGCTCTTACTTTGATATTAACTGCACATACAAATTTCTATATGAATACATTATGTGGTTGTGTGAAGCTATCACTAAACTACCCCTCTATTGGGGGTTTAATCAGAGACACAAACAAGAGTTAGATAGACGTTTTTTTGCCCCGAAAACGACATACTACATGTGTTTATTATCGATCAATCAATTGAATATTAATCAAAATCAAGATGTTGGCTTCCCACAATTAAATGATTATGATCTCCTGCGATATTGACGTTTAAAATGTGTGCTCCGCTCATGGAAAACTCTGCTGCTCAAATCAAAACGCTTCCTAAACTAACCTTATTTTAAGTCTTATTTTGATGCAAGAGTTTGTACATTAGCGGGAATGTAGCACATGGAAGTGAAAAGCAGCGCTCTGTTTATTTAAATGTGAAGAAATGCAATAAAAAATATGCTTGTCCCTCAAATCAATGAATAATCGTGATAGATAATCGTGATAATACTCCATATTTAGTCGTGCAAGAATATTGGGTCAACAGCAGACAATTGGTTTTGTATTTATGTAAATATTTCTTGATTAATTTTGTATGCAATTTAATCTACTTTTCTACTATTCAGTTTTGTATGTAGTTAAATATGTATTTTTGGGGAGAGGGGGATATTTTATAATAATACTGCTGAATCTGAAAGCAACTATATGCCATAGTATTACTCATTTAGTACTCCCATGGGTACAGCTTTGTTGTCATAGCTGCCTTGTGTAAATTCCAAAAGGCCAAACATGCGATGGCAGAAACCGGCCAATCCTGGTGGGTTGCCAGTTCCATCCTCTGCACCAGTCTGCTCCCTGCAGTTTCTCGGAGGCCGTCGCGTTGCCAGATCAAGATGCGCCATGTGGAGCGAGCCCTGGTGGGATGAAGCGTTGCCAGATATGTGTCTGCGATCTCGAGGGGTTACCGAGGTTGTCAGATATGTGTCAGAAAATCTCCAGGGTTAGAGGGCTGCCAACCGCGCCTCAAAAACCTTGATGCTTACTGGGTTGCCAGCTCCGTCTCAAGTTGCAGGCATTAGTAGGTTGACGGATATACACCGAAGGCTTTCGTCTGCCGTTGGGTTGCCAGATATATGCCACGGTAGGTGGAATATGAGCTCTGAAGTACCAACGGGGTTTGTTCTAGCTTCTTAGACTGAACTATATTTGATGTAAAAAAGCAGATATTATCTCCACAATGAATGTTTTCAAGGTCGATATTATTCCAAGACCAACATTGTCCAATGGCCTATTGTTTAATCAAAGCAGAGCATGAGACACTGGCTTATTAAAACGCAGTTTGTACAGCGAAGCCTTATTTAACAATGTGCAATGTAAGCATTCTTTGATGGAATAATCCCGCCATGCAATCAAAGTCTTTGATTAACAAAGATCAATGTCTGCTTGTTCCGGCAATTTACTTTCTTCAGTTTAATTACTGTAATGAATCCCGCCTGCGAGACGATGGTTTTTACAGATCATGCATACAGTGTGGACTTTATTCTGACACCAGCGGAATGTGATAAGCTTTGTTATTTTCATTACCTTTATCGGTAAAAACCGAGGAGAGAAGAAGGAGTTTAGTGGCTCTCATTCTTTGGGACCATCCAACCAACAGACAGACAGACTGACTTCATGTACACAAGCTGCAGCCATTTGCAGCTAAGAATAGAGGCCGTGAAGAAGAAGAAATTTCTTCTGAAAGCTGGCAATAAGTGGTTGATAAGGATATTTTGAAATGCAAATTGTACTACATATTCTAAACCAATCCACTCAGGGTAAAAGCTTTTTTGAATTCCCCTTTTATTATTCCGTTTTTCTTATTTGCAGCATGCTGGGTTGCTCCACGCATGCAACTTTGCAGAAATAGAGTGATAGATGGTTCCAGAAAACTGCTGTCAAAGGGAAGAAACAAGGCCACGAGGATACATACTTACAAGTCTCAAATGTGCATTGTTGTTTGTAAGCATCTCCACTCACACACCAACACAATGTTAGACACACAAGCTGCTATGAAAAGCTGTTGTTGAAGAGCCGGGGGAGGAAAAAGAAAATCCATTATTGTGATGATTGACTTTGCAGCAGGACGGGCTGACCTTGAGCAACTGTATTTTCCTTCAACTCAAAGAGCAAAACCCAGCGAACTGGGAGGATGTACATTGAAAAGCAAATCCCCACGCTGACCCACAAATCACACACATCATGTGTTGCCATGTCTCAGCAGTCACTCCGCTAGCCACACACTGCTACACTGTTATACAACTTAAATCTCTAACGTTCAGAGCATCGTCTTCTTCACCTGTACGGTAGAGTAGAGTATATGAAGCTACTTAGTTACATTTCACCACTGAAAATCAGGGTTTATGCTACTAAACATATATTAATAATTTGCAACTAAGGGGCGGCAAACATTATTGACGTTCCAAAGGAAAATGCAGTGCAAACCATGGCCTAAACAAGGAGTCATGATTCTTCAGTGTACTTCAGTTGGTTTATGCGTTTTTGTGAAGGAAGGGCCATCTCATGGCGTTGTAATCAAATGAAAGGGCATGTTTACAGTTGGGGAGGGGAACTCCCAGCGGCTGGAAGTTGGCTGGGAACTGGCTAGCAGCCGGCTGGCAGCTGGCTGGGTGAGGGGTGAAATACGTGGCTGCATCTGTAGTGCCTCACCTGCTACAGGTGATTATTTCCTCTATTACCCAAAATTACTTGCCTGGTCTTGTTTCTTCCAGTTCCAACACTTAGTGTGTGATAAATAACCGTTATACTGAAACTATAGGGCTGCAGCTAACAATTATTTTCTTATTATTATTCATTCGTTTTCTGATTAATTTCTTAATTAACCAATTAATCTAAAGAAAGCGGTGAAAAATGAATTCTATAATTATAATAATAGTCCAATGTGAGGTCTTCGAATGTCTTGTTTTATTTGACCAACAGTCCAAAAAAGATTATTTGATATCAAAATAGTTGCAGTATTTATTTAAAAGGTACAGTGTGTAGGATTTGGCGTCATCTAGTGGTGTGGTTACCCCTCCGCTCACTTCTCCCTTTCCAAGACTGAGGTAACGTGAGTCACCGAGTGCAAAACCGTGGTAACGCTGTTCGCCTCGGTTATATGTTGCCATAATAACACTACTTTAGGAACAATGGAAGTCAGAACAACTACAGTGGCATTCAGGTAAAGTACAAACATTAAAGAATCTCTCTTGAGCCAGTATCTGGTTTGTCCGTTCTGGGCTACTGTAGAAACATGGCAGAGCAACATGGCGAACTCTGAAGAGGACCCGCTCCCTGTGTAGATAAGAAGCTCTCATTCTAAGCTAACGAAAACACAACTTTTCTTAGTTTCAGGTGATTATACTCTAATGAAAACATAGTTATGACTATAATATTACATTTCTGCTAATAGATCGCCAAAAATGTCACACACTGTTCCTTTAAAAAAAAAAAAAGGAATAACAGAAAAATTACATAATACAAAAATAGAGATTTCAAAAATACTTTGCAGTGTAAATTGCACTTGCACTTGTTTTGTTCATATCCGGTGCCGCCCTCTAAATAAACACGGACACAAGGATGCACATGTACAGTGCATCGATGTTTAGGTGACATAATACACATTCCTACCGACTGTTTCACGCCACAGTGCTGCACCGATTGACATATCGGTGATGCTAACGCACCAAGAAACTGCAATACGGCGGCACAAAGCGGAAAAAGGACAAGCTGTTGTAAACACGGATGTAAACAATGAAAGGTTTTTCGGCCTCAAGGACACACACAAAAAATGGGGAAACACTTAAAGATAACTATGTTTGTTTACGAAGAAGACTCCACAGGGTACCTTTTACCATTCATTGCTTTGTGTTTCTTACGAATGCACAAAGAGCCCGGTGCATAATCAGTAGCTCATTTTCACTTTCCATCCATTTTTTCTCTTTTACTTGAACAGCCCTCATCACAATAATACTTTGTCTACGGTAAGCTGTAAAATGTATAGGTGAAAATCACGTGTATTTTCCAGTTTAAACTCGATATAATGGTCTGTTGAGGTTACTGACTCTTGTACAGTGTGATGCTGTATTGGTGCTGAATGTTGGGTTCATGGAGAAGTCTTGTTTTTCACTTCTGACAGACTTGACACCTCAGTCTGATGTTACCTGACATTCTATTGCACTTCACTGAAGCTGTGCTGGAAATATCTCAACACAAAGTCTCATCCACAACAGTATTAGGCCTCGAAAGACGAGCCAGTTGCTGTTCTTTCCCCAGTGTTTTAGGCTGGATTTACACCCTCCTCCCTCCTGTGGCCTCATTTTGTGCGTGTGTATACACTTATATAAACACACATACAGCATAATGCAAATAAGAGCCTTGTAGACAGGATATACTGAGCAGCGAGGTTTGTTTTCCCCACACAACACAACATCACAGAGGCACATCTGCATCCACAGCCACGGGAGCATGTCTATGCTAATCAGCTGGCGTGATCTGCTACGAGCTTGGCTCCAACCCGACAGGGAATCCTAGCCTACAAAAGCTGCTATTTATATCCCTCCCAAGTTCTCCCACTGCCCGTCCCTTTCATTAACACTGGCGCTGGCTCCCCCAGACAAAAGTCCTTAATTAAAACTGGGATCTCGGCAGCTAAGCAGCAGCAGCCCCGGACATATTACGAGCTCTGGCATCGTGTAATCTGTAAGACCTCGGCGTTGAGATGGGTAAAGAGTGGGAGGCTTGACTTTGAACATATAGCATGTGAGGAGGGCCACCATCAATGATTCATTAACAGAAGAGTGTGGATATAGACTGGAGGTTGACTCCGTTTTATTAAAAAGGTATAAAAATTCTTCATTTCCACACACGTAATCTTCAGGATCTCTGGATTATACAACTGTACAACGCATCATTACGATTATGATTGAGATTAAAAGAAGGAAAAAAAACAACTTGCGTGCTCCGGAGATCATCTCTTATATATTCTGCTACACACAACAGCGTTTCTCCGTATTTCACTGATCGCTACAGAGAATACATTTATCTCCTGTTCTTCCTGAGAGAGCTACAATCATATGATAATGCCGCAGATTAAAGATGCACATTTCAATCTGAAAACACTTCAATAACAGATTTTTTGGGGAACAAAAAAAGCAATCAGATGAGCGGCTCCTAATGACATGACTTGATAGAGCGTGGTTTTTTGAAATCGAGGCGGAGCATCTTCACAATGCATCCCCTCTAGCTACATTTGCGATGTAACAACACCACGTCACCTAGGCAACAAGTATTCTTCTTCTCTGAGCATTGTTACCATAGTAAAGCATGTGACCTCTCCCACTTCTGGTGTGCTGCAACTGTTTGGCTTCATCTGTATGGTGCGGGAAGATAAAAGTGATTATTCCCTCCACTGACAGACAGTCAGCCATCGCTGGCCTCGCTATCTTCAACTTAATAAATGATGGCAGCCAGGTGATTCATGCTTAAATTTTGGGGGAGTTTATAAAAGGTGACAGAAAAAATAGGAAATTCTGTGGGGAAAAAAAACTCACAACACCTTTTCTGTTCTACATCTAGGTGGTTCCCAATCTTTTTGGCATCCCTTAAAATTAAGCAATGTCCACATGTGACATGTGACTTTCTATTGGAATAAATGTTAGAGGCCAGAGAGATCAAATCATCCAATAAAATGCTAATGTCAAAATGACAATGCTAACACACTGAGGTTAAAGAGGTCTAATGTTTACAATGTTTGCCATTTTAGTTTAGCGTGTTAGCATGCTTGCATTTCTTGATCAGCACTAAACACAATGTACAGCTGAGGCTGATGGGAATGTCAATCATTTTGCAGGTATTTGGTCATAAACCAAAGTATAACGGTGTGTTTCAATCCGCATACTTCTGTACTGACACTCACTATTTTGAGTGCATAAGTGCGTTCCGATTGGGAAGTACGGCAAAATGCAGTGCACCCAAAGTACCCGGATGTTGTACTCAAAACGGTCAGATCGTTGAGTGTGGAACGCTGGACACTTTCCACACTCAACTGCCTCCATCTTGGCTACGTAGCGGAAGGGGCGGAGCCACGAGCACTATACAAACATACGTAGATAACAGAATAAAACAATACAATACGTAAACATACCGGTGCATTTTCAGCGAACCGGAGGACACATCGTAGGCGACGACGTTGGAAACGTAATTTCCACTCTGCTTTCATTTTTTTTCCAGAAGATATTTTGGCGGGTAGCGAGGCGCGGTGAAATGTTGGGATCGTCATTTCCAGTCAGTGCGCCACAGAGTATTCGATTTGAGACGACCCTACCCCGCTGAAATTTACGCACTACTCAAGTGAGTACAGAGTGCACTACATTGAAGTGTACTTCTGGAAGTACGTGGATTGGAACACACTGTTAGTCTAATTTAATTGACAGCGCTAAATGAAATATTGGCATCACCAAAGAGGGATTCATCCTCTGGGGTCCATGAATGTCTGTACAAGATTTCATGGTACTCCAGCCAGTAGTTAGTGAGATATTTTAGGCTGGATTTAAGTGGTGGATCAACCATTAGACCAACATTGCCGTCCATATAGAGCCATGTTGCTATAGCCGAGTATGTCTTAAAAAGCATCCATCTTAAATCTTAAGTTTTCAAGCCTGTTTTTGTTGAAACTCCAAAATCTTCCACCTACAATGTGTACTGATAACATTTATTAGGATTAACAGGATTTCTGCCTGTCCAGATGTCTTGAATTAAAAGAAATCTAAACAAACACATGTCAGATTACTTAATGTCTCAGTTTAATAACAGAAGTGCATTATGGCTTGGCTGGAATGGCAAACAGTGTACTCAGGCTTATTATGTTATCAATGCACAGAAATAGCTAATACTTGTTATTTAACAGTCATCCCTTTGAGCCAAAATGGATGAAATAAAGCCTGAGGATATTTTCAATTTGTAGAGGATAAACAACGCTGCAAATCCTGCCTGTTATTATCAGGGAAAACAACAGCATCACATTTGTTTGTTTCCTTGGAAACAGTTTTTTTTTTTTTTTTGCCACCCACATGTGGAGTCACATTCTCTATTAGCAGCAAACAGCTATCAATTACATCTGCAAAGTCCTTGATTTTAATCCCCGTACTTAAATTAATTACAAATGAGATCAAAACAATAATCATCCCGCTGAAGAATACAAAAAGAATATTGAAAGGGAGAAAAAAAAAGGCACAAGATGAATGTTCTCAGTCTGGTGGTGACATTGAAAGGCGCGTACAGAAAGGTTAAGGATCGTCAGTTTTTAGGTAATACAGCGATTTATTACATTACCCAGAGGGAAAAGAGGCTCAAGACCTCTAGCTGTCAAGAGGCTGTGAGACAGAAGGTGAACAGATCCTCATCTCTTTAAATATTTCATGCCAGTATTATCTCTGAATAACCAGGTTCTAAAACTGGCAACACTGTTGGACCCTTCATCCTCCACATTTCCTCTCATGTCGGAATATTTTCTATATTTAGAAATATTGTGCGCAAACTGCATTGTCAATTATGTTTTAAGGGAACGTATTTTCTCCTGGATTACATTTGTTTTTGACGTATCACATATGTTTAATCAATCAATAAACACGGAGGGAGGAGGTCGAAGGGACTTTTTTCAAACATGGGACTTTCACTCAGGAGACCGGTGTTCGTGTCCGGTGTGAAACCAAAAGCAACATACTTATTCTAACCCAAAACATGATCTTTTACTAAACTTAACCAAGTAGTTATGTTGCCTAAACCTAAATGTAATTGAAAATGCAGTTTCAAAACGTCAAAAGCGCCTTGTTAAACACTATAACGTTGATATATACAGGATCAGGGCATGAGACTAATGGCGTTCCGGGTACAATGGAAAATTTCCCTGATGATGCTACATTGTTGAAAACAAACAAATGGTAGGAGGAGAGCTAGTAACGTTAGCTGTTAGCTGTTAGCTGCCTTGGGCAGCACAGTCCTACTTGGCTAAATAATGGAGCTAACAGCTAACGTATGGAGACTGGATTGAGTTACATTGTAATGAGTTCAAGCTCTATTCAGTAAAAAGGTATTGGGTGAAGGTAAATTCTAAAGTTATCATGATGTGTTCAAATGTAATCTTGTAAAATAGAGTTTTGGGCGGGAAGCTTCAAGGATCTTCAAGGATTAATAATAAGTTAACAAAACCAGTATGCAAACAGTTATAAAGGAGTGTATGTTGAAGTAGATGGGATTTTACTTCTGTTTTTTAACCATAGTATTGAATTGGGTATCATAAATCGTGGAATCAACTACTATTTTCTAGTATCGTGACATCCCTAATACACATACAGTATGCGTATAATGAAATATTGATATGAAACATATTTTTGTTCCATAAACGTAGATTCAACATATCCGCGGTTTGCAAAAACGTACATTGTAAACATTATTATTCTAGCGACTGGGTTGAATCTAGACTAAAATGACACAATGGAGATTTCTGTAAAAGGGTGTGGTGATGCAATTCTGCTTTCAAGTGTAAAAAGAGGCTGTTTTGAAATTTTCAAAAGACTCACAAGTAATGAATAAAATCAGCTTTTTTTGTTGTAATGAGCTCAAACGTGATTTATGTGCTTCCTAACCTAGATTTCGCTCTGTATTATTTTCTTTGATGTGATGATTATTACTTTGATCTCCTGAGTGATTCATTCATTCTTGGAGTGCATTCTTAAGGTTGGCTTCTGCAGCAGACTCCATACTTCAAGAGACCCTGAAGAGAAACCGAATGACTTATACATTTGGTCGCCACCAGTTTGACCGCGGTGAAGGGGAGAGAAGAAAACAAACAATGGAGGAGGTTCTTGAACCTAACTTGTGTGACTTTATTTTCAATGCAGGATCAAAACCTCCGCCTGGAAAAAGGCCAAATCCATTATGACTCTGTAGGAATGGAGCTTTAACGACAGGGCTTTGGCATGTGTGTTTATGTGTGCCACTAGTGCTTGCCAAGCATTACCTACTGTAAGACTGCCTTGAGATAATAGAGCCACTGAATCAATGTTTTGTTAAACAATGAATAATGAATAGCAATCACACCCAGGCGCTCACCCCGACATGCTACGCAGACTCTAAAGCATGCGGCGGAGAAATCAACAACACGACCTGCTGGTGTTTTCTATCTTTCTTCCCTGGCAAAGTAAAGGTCATGATCAGCTTCGGGGCTCGTGCTAACGGAGGAAGGGGGGAGAGGAAGTTCAATACTGTGGAGACATACGGTGGAGAAGTCGTGAATCAACTTGATGTTTTGTTCCACGGGGGCTGAGAAGATCCTATCGGCTGCCGCGGCCGATGCACTCCGCTGCGAACAGACTAGTTCTGGCACCATTTTTAGCCCGGATACTTGATTATTAATTCATCCCCGTTAGCAGCATTGCACAACTGTGGTCAATAATGTTAAATCCTGAGTCCCTTGACCCTCAGAGGGGACAAAGAAATAGAGAAAATGTGTTGTGTTTTTCCTATAATACTCAAAAAAGTTGATCTTTGTTCAAATGCTACTTCGATAAAAACTGTTTCTGTTATATGCTAAACATCTCTGCTGTTTTTTTAAGAGTCTGCCTTTAACACGTATGAATTGGTTGATGCTTTTATTAAATCAACCTTTTTTTTAAAAGCCTTTTTCGTTTTGTGTGAAAGAACTCATGACAAAAACAACAATTCGATAAAATACACTGACATGCGAATTAATCTCACAAAAAAAAGCAGCCAATGTGTAAAGGCCTTCACTGTGCATTCTCAACTTTATACTTCTACTTCACTACAATTCAGGCATAGTTTTTTGTTTACGTACATTCATTTTGTACTACATTAACAGCTGTCGTTACTTTACGAATTAAGATTTTACACACAAAACATATAATGATCTTATGGAATATGATGTATTGTTGTATATTAAACTACCAAACTGTATATAAAGTACTTTGTA
>CAKAOH010042398.1:0-28159 GCA_916701665.1 Sebastiscus tertius | reverse complement strand
TTTTGTGTGAAAGAACTCATGACAAAAACAACAGTTCGATAAAATACACTGACGTGCAAATTAATCCCACAAAAAAGAAACGCAGCCGGTGTGTGAAGGCCTTCACTGTGCATCCTCAACTTTATACTTCTACTTCACTACAATTCAGGCATAGTTTTTTGTTTACGTACATTAATTTTGTACTACATTAACAGCTGTCGTTACTTTACGAATTAAGATTTGATGATGTATTGTTGTATATTAAACTACCAAACTGTATATAAAGTACTTTGTACAGTGTTGTTTTGCTATCTTTACTTGAGTAAACAATCTGAATTCTTCCTTCACTGCTGACTACATACAGATGGTATTATGCAACCAGGGTGGTCCTACAACTCTCTACCTGAGGGGGAAGATCCAGCAATAAGTGTTCTGGATGAGAAGAGAAACGTCAGATTCCCTTCAGCTCTCTCCTTGAACGGTTTCGAGATTAAAAAGATGTAAGTCTGCAATTAATTTGACAGCGATGTAAAAGTAGTTTGGCGGAGGCAAATCACCGGCAGCTTCTTCCTCCAGGACAGCAGCAGCAGAAGTGGTTCATTCATGCAGAACCAAGCTGAGCCTGCAAATCCAATATTCCAATAGCTCCTCCTTTTCTAAAGACAAATCCCTTCAAGCTTCACTGGACCTCGCTGCTGCAGCCAAGGTTAAGAGACTGACAAATTCTGCACAGCAAAAAAAAACATAATCAAACTTCTGATAAACAACGCGGAGGTTAGAAAGTTTTGCAGCTTTTTGGCGGCGAATAATCTTATGGAAGAGAGCAAATGAATCCGTTTCATCTTTATTCACAAAGGCGGCGACTGCGGCGGCGGCGATGACTCACAGATACTGAATTATGGAAATCTAATTCACTAATTGAAATTCATTTCAATTCTTTTCAACCTGGCGTGATGAGTCAGAGAGGCTTTTTCGGAGCGTCTGTATAATGTTGATTCTACCGGGTCTCATTATGTGGATGGGGCCCAGTGGTGACTGAGGAGATTCCCCGTGTTCAGCTTGGTGTGAACCACAGATTAATGACTGAGAACTAATCATTCTCAACATAAAAAAAGTCTATTTATTGATAGCAGCTCAGTTGTGTTTACTACATTCCTGGAATTGAACGCCCTTTGGCATAAATATGACACGAACAAGCAGACGAATCAATAAAAACACATGATGAAGTTATACTGTAATGGTCATACTGCACTGGTTGCATTTAAACAAGTATAATTTGACTTGCAACCACTTTCTAGGCATGTCTCCGCTTATGGTGAGAAAACACATTATGTTTCTCCGTTCATGCACATCGCACGCGGCGATAATCAACACCGGGGATGACCTACTCTACCGTGTGATGCTTTTCCAGTCAGTGCACGAGCTAAATGTGGAAACTGGCCCCAGCGGCCTTGTTTAAACTTGGGGATGGTGTGTTAATTAATGCACATGGCGAGCCGCATCCTATTAATGTATTGACTGGAATGTGAAACTCCATCCTACTCCATTGAACTCCTCCCATTAATCAACATGAGCTGGAATATAGATTTTTATTCCCACTGGCGTCATTTTTTCTGCTCTTAAATCATTTTCTGCTGTAAATGATTGACAGAAATTACTATACTGGAGCTCTCATTCACATATTTACACTATCACTGTATGAACTTGAAGGCCCCGACACACCGAGATGACGGTCGGCTGTTGTGCAGTTTGGGGCCGTCGGTGAGCGTCCGTCAGTCTAGTTTTTGAGGCGTGTCACGCATCTTCAGCTCTAGTCGACCCATATCAGAGGTTTGAACGCTGAATAAGACATGTTTAGGCAACTGAAATGTTACAATTGATGAACTGAAAACACATTGTGAAAGGGTTAAAGTTAAAAGACAAAAACATGGACAACTCCCAAACAGGAAAACACCGTGGTAGCAACCTGTCAATCACAAGGTAGCACTTAAGGCACTTCCGTGTTGGCTTCACTTTTCAGAGGCTTGGGGGGGTTGCCTCCTGGTCAGACCTTATCACTTCCTCACTGATATTCTTGTAGCATAAAAGGAGCAAATCCTTGCAGCCAGGTACCAAAATCTTGAGGAAAAAGCCTTCCCAGAAGAGTGGAGGCTGCTGTAGGAGCAGATTTATACCGATGGTATCCAATGAGATGTTCAACAATCACATATGGATGTCCACTTACTTTTGCCCATGTAGTGTATTTCATTTTATTTGCCTGGCCAGGTGCACCAGATTAAAAATGAAACCATGACTTCTTGATTAACTCTTATCCATTTTTTACTTCTTTTTGTTTTCTTGTTTATCAATGGGCATTGTCCATCTAAAACGAACTAATTTACCTCACTGATAACTTCTCAGCACGTCTCCGTCTCCGTTACACGAGTGTTTATCTCAAGCTGCTCGGATCGACTTCGAGAAAAAAAAGCACACAGACACACAAACAGTACGGGGTCTCCCCCGGGGGTTTTGCTCAATCTCTGAGCCTCTGAGACTTTGCGGCTTATCACAAGCAAGCCCAAACATCAAAGTACGAGAGTGAAAACTGCGTGACCGACAGCGAATACTGCAAGCCGACGCTCCCACAGATGGGGCCTCGGCGATGCCGGCAATTGAACTTTGTGCTTTCATGTCATATCTCTCTCCTTTAAACGCCAATAATTACAACACATATAAAAGAAAAACTCTTAGGGTGAATGTAAAATGCATGAGAACGTATTGATTGATCGAGGGCTTAAATAGTTAATTAGGCTTAAACAAGAGGATAGGAGAGGGATGTTTATGAAGCTGGTGATTTCCTCTAGAGATCAGCTTCACTGGTGTCACGATAAAGTCACTTCAAACACACAAAAAAAAAACCCCCGTCTCTACACATCACAAGTGCAGCAGTGGGATCGTGCGACACCAACGCTCTTGGCTTTGAAGCATCCCATATTCATTGAGTTCAAATGAGCAGTGACAGGATGAAATGGAGTGGACTGTTGGAAGCAAGACAACCTTGACAAGAAGCGAAAATAAAGCCGGCTGACGTTTGATGGACAGGTCGTTATAATCAGCAGGTTTCTAGCATCAGGAGGAGGGGAAAAGCACAGCGTGGAGAGAAGGGACGACAAAATATCAGCAAACACGAGAGGACAGACGGATCGCGGAGAGGAAGATGGGAGGAATAGTGACATGTTATTTCCTGTCTGCTGGATAGCATCACTGAGAACAGACAGGAAGTGGATACGAGTGGGGGAATGGGCGAGGAAATGAATGAAGAGACAGGCGCTCTGCTGCCGAACGCCATACGATGACCTGTCATACATCCAGCTCCTTCATCGCTACTCCTGTCACATCGCATGTCCATACCTGTCCCATCGTGCATCTCATCCTAATGCAACAAACAGTATATACCAGCATATATAAGAGATAACAGTGCATACATGAACAGGGGCTTCTTGGGAGGAAGTAGTCCAGTGTAATTAGATGGGACTGTATGGGACTATAAGCACTGGCAGGCCTCTGCAATTTCCCTCCAGGATTAAATCAAATAGATTATTGGACCCCCGAGCGAACAAACCCCCCAACTGACCACCACACCAGTCTCCTGGGAGCTGATTGGCTGCTAATGAGTCTGTGTGTCAGAGAAATATAAGCAGAAAGATGGAAATATAGATGATGGTAAATCTGTTTTCTGTTGGATTCTGTCTATTGGATGTTCATTCCCCTTAAAGAAACAACAATTTCATTTTTTTAATGATTTTTTTTCATGCTGAATGACTATTTTCCAAGAAACTTACGACTTATTTAGTCGATTGGTCGACTAATCGGTTGTTTTGGTCTTAGTCGACTGAGATTTCTTTAGTAGATTAGTCGTTTTTTATGTTTTTTTCATGCTGAATGACTTATTTCCAGGAACCGTATGAGCTCATCTCTGGTAAACACAAGATTTAAAGTAGTGTGATTCCTTGTGGAGGAACTCAGTTTCACAGATCTGCTGATTAAATCAACTAATCTAAGAGTGTTAGTCGACTAAGAATATCTTTGGACGAGGACAGCCCCGTTTATTATTTCCGAAGTCTAGTTTTTCCACAAAAAAAAAAAAACTCTGGATAAATGCCTGGCAGTTTTTTATCACTAAAGCTTCCACATAAAATAATCCTGAACCACTTTTATGAGCCATTCCGAGAGACAGAGATACAGTAGGTAGAAAACCACAATAGACAGCTAGATGGCTATAGCTAGATAGAGATAAAGTAGTTAGCTAGTCACTAAGGAATAGCAGACAGTACTATAGGACTGACAGTTATGGAGTCAGAGTCATAAACAGACTGTGACATAAAGGTTTGTTTGACTGTTTGTCTGATAAATGATGCTGAGAATCATTGAGTTTTCCCATAAATACTTATTCAATCGCTCTAAAAAAAAAAGATAAAATTACCCGATAAGCCTCTCAACGACTTCTGAATGACCGTGTGGCAAGCAGCCAGTAATGGGTTACGAATCCAGTTGACGAAGTTATTAAAACTCGGTTAATAAAACGACCTGTTGCACCTCTCATGAGATTATAGCCAACAGATGCTCGTCTGCATGTTAAACAATGAGTGTATTGTGCAGGGTGAATGGAGCATCTGTGCACACAGACTCACCTAATACGGTTAACCAATTTGTGCAAGACGCCAGAGAAAGAATCCCATCATCTGTACGGTTTTTTAAAAGGGGCTATTTTCATGAGAAATGAAGGCGAGGTGAACAATAGTGCTTTTATAAAAATAACGGCTTCTAGGAATTTGTGTTTGCGGAAGTATAGTAAAAGGTAACGGAAACAGGTTCTCTTCTGTTCTACTCTTCTGAGTCCCATTATAAACGGAGAACATGATGATTTATTATTCTGCAAAACCCTAATTAAGGTTTCCTTTGACTTTTTATGCAGTGACCCATATAAAGGTTTCCACTTTGTTTTTTTTGTGCTGAATGGACCAGCAGTGGGGAATCTATAAGACAGGTGAGCAGTTGATAAGAAGTATATGTGTGAACAGAGTCAGACACATGACGAAGAAGCAGAAATGGACAGAATGAGTGGCGATGATCGGGTGAAATCTCCCACAGACGGGATCTATTTGTGACAGAGGAGGCAGAAATGACACAAAATTGACTTTGGAACTGATATTAGGTCAATTTGTGCAAACTGTGTCTCCATATTTTTATTTAGCAATCTCTGTATTTTTAAATTTTAAACTTTCCATTCACCCCAAATTCATGCGTAGTGAACAATTACGTATACCAGCTGAAATACACCCTGTTAGAGGGCAAACGGGAGACGTTGGAGCGTTGTCACTGTGCACATTATTATTCCTTGACAAACAGCATGCAGAGAGATAACAATGTGGAAGGCATCAGATTAAAAAGTATAATTTTGTACAGAAAGGGGCTTCACTTTTAGAACACCTTTTATGACACACCATGCAGGAACCGATATTCTTATTCTGTTACCACCCACTGACTTCTGGGATTCACCAGTGATTTCTAATTTTGCTCCTCTCTTGCGGTTCAGTAAAAGAAAACTATATGAGTGGTACCAAGATAAGAAAAAAAGGATCTTGTTCTTACAGTCCACACATTGTTTTTTAAATTTGAGGAACATAAAAAACACATGAATAGCTAGGTTATGATATGTTTTAGAGTAATTATAATGATTTGATTATTAGAGAAATACTATAATCCATTGACCCCAATTAAGACTTTAAACTTTTGGATGATACTGCATGCGCTCAGCTTCTGAATGGCTTACATACTTGCCATTAGATGCTTTTTGATTTTCCGATAACGCAGTGCTCGGCTCTGGAAAATCACATGATTACTTTGTTGAGAGTCTATTTTACAGTACGTCTCGGTTTCTCTACCGCTGAACTTCTTCTTGCAGCCTTTTTTTGTGGCATCTCTCCAATTCTTGGGCATATGCCAGAGTATTTACACACGGCACAACACCTGCCCTTACTGTATATAGTATTTAAGGGCGTTACCTATGCAAAAAATAAACAATCGGCAATGGCATCTCCAATTTATGATCAAGTGGGATTCATCATTCAGCAAATTTGGATGGTTAAGAATGTTTGGTGCATCTGGAGTTGATTTTTCTGTTTGTTTTTTTTTTCTCTTAACAGAAAATTAAGGGAAAATATAAGATACATTTAAGAGAATGTTGCTGCATGAGGACCAATACATTTGGAAAGAAAAGGAAAAGGTAGAGCCCCTTCAAACTTGATATTGACGATGTGCCTAAAAGCCGCTAAAAGGGCTAAATTATACTTTCTCCAATGCTGGGACCATTCAACTGTCACTCAATAGTGACCTTTTACTGGTTTTACAGTGACATAAATCAAACCCGCCTTAGAGGTCGGTCACAAAGACCAGGAGTCGTAAAATCAAGGGGGGATGTGCAATGACTAGGACATTTTTTTAAAGCTGTTTTAGGTACGAGGAAGCCATTCTCTGTGCTGGAAATTGTAAAAAACTTTTCTGCAGCATTTGTGTTTCATTCCAAAGACCAATAAATGGTTAAACAAAAAACAAAGAAAAAGTTTGATTGAGCCAGAGAGTGTAGAAAAAGCAATATCCTTTTGCTCCCCTTGAGTACAGGACTATTCAGTCTTGCAACCCAAACAAATCTGATAACGTGCCGCTATATATTCGCTCCCACGGAGAGTTTTAATGAAGATTAACAGAGAGCAAAAAGAGACAACAGCATCAAATTGAAGAGCTTAAAAGAAAGGAACGGTGCTGGAAAACGGTGTGCGGCATCTGTGACGAGGCGTATGCCAAGCATGAAATCAGCATTACACAAGGATAAAGTAATCGTTGCAGACGCAAAAGTGTGAAATCTCATCAAGGTGGGGAATACAGACGGCGAGACTCGCACAGGTGAAAGAGACAGGAGTTCAAGGACTGCAGACTGAAGCATCATTGTGACAGACAACAGCTCTGTTGAGTGACAGACACTTGTTAGCAGGAGAAGAGCTCTCCACACAACACATACCGAGACGTTCTCAGGAGTGTATCTGAGACGTGACGATAGAAAAACCTTCCTTAATGAGACAGTTACTCTACTGTAGCATGGAGTCATGAAAAGAAGTGCAAAAATCAGCCAGTGAGGTGAGATTTCACTTATTTCCACTGAAATTATCCAATATCTCAGCCAAGATTTTTTCTTTCAACCACAAAGCACACAGTTAATGAGAAATATTCAGAATGGGAAATATGCCACAAAATAAAATAAACAAAACTTAACTTTATTTATCAGAAATAATCTTTCAAAGCAGTGGTGAGGAATTATCATGTACTGCAAGAACAGTATTGATAATTAATTGTACTGAGCCTTAAAAAAGGGAGTTGAAAGAAGCAAAACAACCCCATCGGCAGATTTTGCATCCCGCTTTCAGTAATAGTTACATGACTCAACACCTGTTGATGAAATCCAAAATTAAAAGACATATCTGGTCCAAAAGTAAAATGAAACTGGGAAAGTGTACTCAGTAAAATAGAAGAAGAAGAAAAGTTGAATTTCACTTAATTGTCCCTCCTGGTTCCCTTACAGTCAAGATGGTGGCAAAGATAACAAAATCGGGGATTTATTCATCTTGTATCGTGCTTAACTTTAGTGTATCATAACATATCGGGTATGGAATTAATCTACAGATTCTCCGGTTCAAAATGAGACCAAACTTTTTTATAAATGTTAGTTTTTGAGCCACTACAAAGCCCGAAATGTGGCCTGAAACATGTTTTAAGCCTAGCTGATTGCCAACCGTAAATGCCTTTGATCACTACCAGGTGGTTAAGAGTAGTGAGGAGTCAGCAGTCAATAAAATATGTTTTTCAAAAAGTGTGAATTACCGCAACCACGAGAGGTCCTTGAACACACTGTCATGAATGAGCACAAAAAATATTAGGCTGATTGGTCGAGCAGTAGGCGAGATTAGCTGCGGACAGACAGACACGCAGAATGGAACGCATTATCTCCACCAGGCGTATTGTCTGTTCTTTGATTTTAAAACATGCTCATTCTGTGGTATTATGTTGACAGAGTCCTGCAATTGTTTGAGAACAAATAAACTGTGGAAATACACTCAAATTAAAGTGCAAGAAACTGTCAGTATAACAGGAACGGGCGAGGAGGCGGCTGTAACATTGGTATACTGAGGTTTGTGGGTGAGAAAGAGAGACATGCTGTGGGTAAGGGAAAATAGAACGAGGTGATGGATGGCTGAGGATGAAGCTTTGGAAACAGTCTGCATTTGGAACAATTCCCGTCTCAGTCAGCGGTTGAGCAGCCCGTCAATCACCTCTCCAACATCAGACCATGTCAGCCGCGACACACCCAGGAGCTCCTCTCTCCACTCAGCCCCCCGACATGAACAAAAAAACACTTGGCACAGAGAGCTCTCTCTCTCTCTTCACATTGCACTCACTCTCAATACTCTGCACACACTCAAACGCACTTTCCTGCAGCCGTACGGTATGACAGCACGGTGAAGTGCCCCCCTGATGCACACAGACTCTATATATACAGATACATGGATATGGAGCAGACCTTTTAGCAACTTAGCAGGACATCAACGGGTCTCTGGGAGATTGCAGGGTGCCTGCTAGCAAACACTGAGACAACATTGAGCTCTTATTTCTGAACATTGCTAACAACCCTTCCAAATGTCAGTGTCAAACTGTGTAAAAGTAATTCGGTAACACTTAGATAGATGGATAGATGGATAGATGGATAGATGGATAGATAGTAACTTTATTGATATATATATATATATCAGATATAAAAATACCAGGAGATGAAGAAAACTGTTAAAAATGAATATAGTGCAGGGTAACAACTGATATACGGGACTAATAAAAATGTGAATATAGTGCAAAAAGAGACCAGGGGATTAAGAAATGTCAAAAATGTAATATAATGTGGGATAAGAACTGAGGTAGAGATTTTAAAAATAGACTAAAGTGCAGAATAAAGCTGTACATTGTTTGTAGAATACAGTAAAACAAGTCTATAAAGGTGCAGGGTAGAGCTGTTTTTAATAACTTTATGATAACCATCATTTATAAATGGTAAATTGATAGTTAATTAAACTTACTTAACAGTTATTTTACCGTTAACAAACAATGACATGATAATTAAAAGCTTTTAATAATTATTAGTAATGCTATAATTTCTGTTATTTCATCATTAGTTTGTGTAATATGATAATATATAATTAGTTTATAAATTATATATTGTATCATAGATGTTAAGAGACGTTAACAATTACATTGTGATTACATTAGTATTAATATATATAACTATTTATTAGCAGTTTATTGTTGCACACATTATAACATTTTATATACTCTATTAAGTAATTGTTAATGATTAACAAATTATTTTTAAACCTTTAAGAAATTGTTTGTAAGACATATATAAACGTTACATAGATATATGGACCAGAAACCAATTATTAACCATTGACAAAGTATTAACTATCTATCTAAATAATGTTTTATAGATTTAACTAGGTATTATAACCATCACTCGCACCTTTATAACAGCCATTCAAATAATGTTTATAGACGGTTTACAAATCTATTAACCAATAACAAATATCTGGTCCATCTATCCAGGTAATGTTTACGTTTATAAATTATTTAATAATCATTAACAAAAAGGTGTTTTTATAGTATATAAAATGTTATAATGTGTGCAGCAATAAACTGTTACGATAACAAATTATAGCATTACTTATAATGAAGAACAATAATTGTCATTTCATTGTTTGCTCACAGGAAAATAACTATTAACTAAGTTTAATTAACTATGAATTTACCATTTATAAGTGATTATAAAGTGTTACCAGTAATTCAAATTCTGCGCATCAGGGATGTGAGGGTTTCTTTTTTTTTGCCTGAGGGGTTCCCTGAAGCAGGCATAGCGTCGCTGCTAAATCAGGCATCAGCGTTCACTTCCATAAAAAATTAATTTCTTTGCACTGTGTTTTGATGCTGATCATGTGAAAGTAGCTTAAAACTGTCAGACATTGCACACGGTGCGGAAATCTAATTTTTTTCTCCCAATAAATCTTGCTTTCCATCAAATATGCAAGAAAATGAGCCCGTGATGCAACGTAATTTCACTTGTTTCCAATGTTTTTAAGACACCAATGTCAGTCACTGCACTAATATCATGCTAAGAACACTCAACTGAAGAACAGTGATGTAAGTGTGAAGTCATCTTGCCCCAATAATCAGACTTTTCACTGTTGTTTTCAATGTGTCGATTGCATCAGAGCACTCACTTTAAAATAACACATAAAGGTCAGATACAGAACACTCAACTCACTGTTCCCACGGCGCGCTAAAAGCCCCGGCCATTAATGCCTACACACTGACTACTACACAACATACACTTCCAACCAGCAGCTAACAGAAGATTTATGTGCTGAGAGGAACGGGAGGGGTTGACGCAACACACGTCGTTCCGGCGCTTTTAAAGTGGGAGCACTTGTGTAAACATGACCATGAATAATCCATTAGACTCTGACAGACGACAACATGTCTGGATCTGGTCGCTCATTTGTTTGAGGCCTAATGAGCCAAACGGGTCACGTGACTGGAGAGAAATATCTCGTACACATGCAAATATCTTGAGGTTCATCCAAGATCAGACTGGCTGATCAAGGTAAAGCCAGAGTCCATGTGTTTTTCTGTATGAATCTACTGTAGTTCCTCGGATCTGGCAATGTCATTTTCTTTATGTTCTATCTGTTATATCAGTTATGAATGTATGTGGATTATTTTTGCTTACTGATGGTTATGCAATAGTTGTATTTCATCATATATATGTACCTATACAGAGAACGAGGTATAAGGCTGTCAGGCATTTGACTGATCTCATACCCTCCGGTACGATACAAACCTCACAAACATACAGGTTGAATGCATGATCTGATGTGAACGCTAACATACCTGCGCCAACTGCATTAATAATTCACTGCATTCTTTAAAATAACACAGTGATTTTACAGTTTGTGTTGAATTATTCAAGGTTTTTACAGCAAATAGAGAAATATGTGAACCACTATTGGCATGTCAGGGCATAGGTCATGTCACTGCCTCAAATTCCCTCTCTATATACTGTATACTATATACTGTATAACCTACATTAATCCTGCCTCTCCAATTCCAATAATGCGGTTTTCATTTCAGGGAACTGCGGAATATTTATGGTTTGAAATTTACATCTAATCCTCATTTGTTGTCCTCACAGTAACCATCTAAGTGCAAATCAAAGTATTTCATGCATACATGCTAGGATATGGCCAAGCTATTCCCAGACCAAGCAAGGCCTCCTGACTTCGTGAATAATGAACTGTGTTGCATTCAAGTCCCAGTTGTAATCATTTGTGGCCTCCGTATCTATTGTTTACTCGGGTATGGGGGTGGGGGAAATCTGTTAATGTTGCATTGCTAGATACCGCATAACATAAATAACATAACCGAAGCCTGCGGTGCCATTTTCAAACAATACTTGCAAAGATAACTTCAAGGCGAAGGATCAAATCAAACCTAACAGATGCATCATCACCATATCTTTCTCGCGAGCCAATCAGAGCAGGCTGGGCTTTATCTTAAAGAGACAGGCGCTAAAATGGAGCGTTTCAGACAGAGGGTGAATACATTAGTATATTCAGACGGACAGTATGAGAAAAATAATGTGTTTTTTTAAACATGTTCTAGTAGAAACCCAAAATACAAAATATGAACCTGGAAATGAGCATGAGATGTCCCCTTTAATGCTACATTTTTAAATGAATGTTAAAAGGTGCTATTGATATCATGCAGCCACACTCTCCCTCCTCCGTTCAATTGCATTCACTTCACAACATGTGGTTGCCAGACACTTAACGTCAAACTCAAACAGATTTCTTCCACACTGACTGGCGACTTGATCGCTGATGAGACAGAGATACCACATGACACCAACGTCGTTTTAGGTTGAGAATTACATTTTATTTATTTTTTTATGTTTTTTAAAAAGGTCTTATTGATGATATTTTTAGATAAATTAATATTTAAAAAAAATAAATAATACATCCACAGAGATTTTAGAAATAAAATAAAAGTATGGCTTTTACTAAAAAAAAAATTCCGATTGTGAATTCATAATTTTAAAAATGTTAACATGTCCAAAATTAATGTTTTGTTTATAACTTCGAAGTGGAAACCAATCATCAGATATCTTCCACAGAGGTAAAGAAAACATTAATTTTGGACCCGTCAACATTTTTTTAAGTATTAATTCACAATCATAATATTTATTTTTCAGAAACACTTTTATTCGACATCTTTCTAAAAGCTCCGTGGATGTATTATGTTTTTTTAAATATTCGTCTACCTAAAAATGTTATCAATAAGACCTTTAAAAAATATCCAGAAATGTAATTCTCAACCTACCTGCTGAATGTATCCCAAAACTTTTATCAATCCATTTATTTTTTTACAGCTGATTGAATTTCATTTCTCCCCATCTCTCCTCATTCTCTGCTGCTCCATCGATATCTCACAATCCTGCAGTCCCCTTACGCAAGCCTGTCAGTTTGTTTTTAGCACATGTTGCTCGCAGCGTCGTGGCAGAAAACACCCACATGTTGAGGAACATCCTGACCCTCTTCTCCCCCCGAGCAATGTTAGAAATGTTTGGATTTTCCCTCAGTAAAAACTTCAGCAGCTCATCATTCTAAAACTTGTGAGTTTAGACAAAAACAAATCTGCTAATAGGCCCCGCTTCATCTGTAAACAATATGCTAATTTCATCATCTGTAGTCACAGCTCGGATTGATTCATTTCAGCCGATACGTTGTGAAATCTGTGTAATCAATAGCCCTAGTTTGGACAATTCCCATGGCACATCAGAGCCTTACAGGATAATGAGACATCATGTGTTGAATCACGGTTCTAGGTGATTATTACAGTAACAGCGTTGCACAGATTTTGTTCTCGTCTGCGTTAAAAGCCTGGCGTCTAAACGGTTGTGGCGAGCTGCTCCTCTCTCACACTAATCTCCCACTTTCCCTCTAAACCCCCCCCGCCCCCCCTCCCTTTCTTTCATTCCAGACACCCATGGGTGTGGCAAAGCCGATCCGCCAGCTCGAGTCGAGACGAGCCGCAGTCGCCGTCTCCACGGCAACCGGGGGTGGATGCTGAGGTCTTTTGTAGGGCGGACGGTGCCTCTGTCGCGTGTTAAAGCGATAGCCATGTAGCAGGTGGCGCTCCCCTCCTTCACGGAGGACCGGGATGGGGGCCTGCAGGGTCCTGGTCAGAGCCGTGCCATGCCGGGATAGCTGTCAGCTCATATTAGCACAGATCACAGAGCTAACGCCAGTCGGTGGGCTGCTTTGTGTCGGCATCAGACTTATTACGGAGACAGAGACGGGAGGGTGGGGTTAATGCTGGGGTCCAGGGACTCCCAGCATTTATTTAACAACATTCGCTGTAATGATGATGATGATTGTAATCATAACTTCTCTGCATGCATATTGTTACTTCATAGTTCACAGTAATCTCTCTGTTTCTTTGTTTCAAGAAGAGCATTTAAAGCCTTTTGGCTCGAGTCTGGTAGCAGAACAACACAAGAAGCACTTGACCACACACTTCACCTTTAGTGCGACGGCGAGTGTTTTTTAGCAACCTGAAGTCTGCCAACATGGTGCTCACTGCTGTCATTTAAACAGCGACTCTCTTTGGCTAAACTGCCAAAACTACTGATAGAGGAACTCAACAGCTGCAGCCCGCTGCGGCGTGTGATCAACCTCTGAATACAGAGAGGCTCTTTAATGGATGGAAAGAGAGGCACTTAACTCTCTGTAGCGGGTCAGACGCTTTTCAGTTCATTATAGGAATAAAACTGAAAAAGATAGCAGAATGTCTTATACTGTATGTGTGAGGATTTGGTGGTCGCTGGACTGTTTAAGGAGCGCTGTCAATCATGACGCTGCTCAAAACTGTAGCCGACACATTAAACCCTGTTATTGTCTTCCCATCGACCGTGCAATTTCTGTTCCTCCCTGGTCTGGTTTCACTGTTAATAAGGCATACGGTATAAATTACCACCCAATTCTGTGTTACACCTTTTTTAGCTAACTTCATTACAACTCATTACCACAAGTTGTACACTTCTTTTTGGAATTTATGGAGGTTTTAGCGGGCTCAGTTTTAAAGCTAGAGTGAAGTTGCCGGCATCATATGAAACTACAAAACCTAAAGAATCCATTGGTACCAACCATGTTATATTGGCTTCTCACAAAGCAGGCTAAATAATGCTTCAAAGTTACGCAAAATTTTGGCGAGGAAAAACTGGCATGGCCATTTTCAAAGGGGTCCCTTGACCTCTGACCTCCAGATATGTGAATGGAAATGGGTTCTATGGGTACCCACGAGTCTCCCCTTTACAGACATGCCCACTTTATGATAATCACATGAAGTTTGGGGCAAAAAACATGCAGTTTTTTTGCATACAGTACAAATATATTATTTTTGCCTATTCCAAAATGGTGTGTTGCTGGTTTGCTTTTTATTTGTTTTTTTGTATTTTATTTGTTTTTTATTTGTTTTATTTGTTATTTTTTATTTGTTTATACTACGACAGTTTTCCTAAAATTAGTTTAAAAAAACACTATATCTCCTTGCTTACAGTATCACAATAAACTGAATTGTTACCCCAGTATCATGTATCGTATCGCCAGATTCTTGCCAATACACTACCCTAATTTACATTAAATTATACCCCACTTTAGAGTGAAAAAAAGCAGAAATTATGAATTATTATGGTTAATATCAGAAGAGCATACAGTATGTTGATGTATTATCACAGACTGATATATTTAGATTTTTTAATGACAGCATATAATGACACCTGTTGTCCTCCAGTCTGATTTGACTGTTCATAAGGTATACAGTATAATTTGTCACCCAATTTTGTTTTACAGATTTTTATCTAACTTCATTCTGAGTCATTACCAGAAGTTTTACACTTGTTTTTTTGGAATTTATGATCAAGAAACCTCATTAACATGATGAGGTCAGGATACTGTTTTGAAACCATTAATATATTTTTTAAGGAAACTGTCCACAAAAGCTATCTTCATAAATATAGACTGATATGATTACCAAAAATTACCATATTATTTACAGCAGGGAGCAGGAGTGGGATTGTTAGCAGCTGCTGCATCTGGAAGTCTACATGTGGGTTTTATGCTTCTGTTCCACACATCCTCGCAGTGCAAATATATGTACGAAGGCCGCGAGGCATGCTATAATGACCGGGCGAACTGAGCAAAACATGTTTTTATTAGCATAATATGGAAGCTGAAACACATCACGACGGATCACAATGTTAGAAGCAGCAGTGTGCTTTCATAGCCGCCAATACAATTAGATTAAAAACTCGTTGAAATGGTAAAAAGAGATGATCATCTGTTCCCTGCTACAAAAAATAAGAGGTAGCCAATCCAATCTGTCTCTCCATATCGCTCCATGTTAATTGCTGTGCCCCTGGTAAACTGACTCAGGACCTCCCTAGCGCCCTGCGAGTCCTCTTCAATCATATCGCCAGCTGAGATATTATACACTTTCATTAAAAATCCTGAATGGCTAGAGGCTCCCAGCTCACCTGCGGGGCTTTAGGCGCAAATCATCTTTCTCGGGAAAGTAAAAAATGTTCTCGGCTCCAAAGTTTGTCAATGCCAGAGAGAGTGAAACCACAGCGGGGGGGGAGAATGTTTCTACAGACAGACAACGGAGAGGAGAGCTGTGGAGATCTCGGATAATTAAGTTCTCTGTTGGCTTTCTGCACACAGATGCTCGCCGGTAGCCCTCTGTGAACAAGCCCATATGGGAAGACATTAGGTGCCGAGGTGGTGTCGTCTCAGCGGGGAGAGGAGTGTCTGTGTCGCTGCTGGATGAGCTGATGCAGTTTATCCCATGTGAACCCCGCGAGCGGATGTATTGATTTTGGAGGGGTTTCATTTCAGTGCGCGATGGGAGGATGGTGGGATACAGACCTGTGGGCTACAGCAACTGCTTGGCTCATTAAAATGGAGTTTGTGTAAACAGAATACACACGTGATGAGCGCTGAAAAACTACAGTTATAAACATCCAGACGTGCTGTACATAAACCGTGACCACAGACCCTCCGCGACCTTGTAAACTTTACAACCCTGTTGTTTTTATAGACCATATGGATTTGTCTTTACAGTCTGCTTCTACTTTTTACGTGCCATACACGCTAATCAATGGTCATCATTCACTTCACAATATCAGCATCCAAAGCCTGAGGCTATTAACCTCTTCCACTGCTTCCCTCGGCAGATTTGATTTTTTCTGGCTCAAGCTTCAGGCTTTTAGAGCTATAGAGCGATGGTACTGGTATCATGTTAAACTAGAATACCTAAAGAAATCCATTGGTACAAACCATGTCATAGTAGCATGTCGGCAAGTACGATAAATAACGCTACAAAGTTAGGCCACATTTTGGCGAGGAAAAACCGGCATTTTCAAAGGGGTCCCTTGACCTCTGACCTCCAGATATGTGAATGAAAATAGGTTCTATGGGTACCCACGAGTCTCCCCTTTACAGGCATGCCTGCTTTATGAAAATCACATGCAGTTTGGGGCAACAACATGCAGTTTTTGAATGTAGTATAAATGTGTTATTTTCACCTATTCTAAAATGGTGTATTTAACTATAACCTAAACAGTCTTGGAATTACAGTACGTAAATTGGGTATCACTGTAAAGCTGAGACTCTTGAAGATTTCCAATGAGTCCAATGTTATTCATATGTGATGATGTTAGTCCCCATAGTAGCCATTTCATTGTAATGAGACGTTTTTAATGTAATGAGGGGTTTTTTTTAACTTGACCTCACTGTATAAAATGACCTGTGGTGACCTCTAGGATAATCACAGCCTCATGAAACTTTACAGACACAAACTAGACACCTAGAGCATTCAGAGGATGGATGGCTTTCCTAGCTGGATTGACAATAAGGGGGTTTCTGAGCAGTTTACAGAACAGAAGTGCTCGACATCCAATAGCCGAAAAATGCAATTCTTGCAGAAATCTCCACATGTCAAAGGTTTTGGATACCAAATCACAGCATGGCGTTATCTATGGTGTTCCTCATGGTGTCCCCTTAATGTGGTATTGATGGCAACGAAAAGGATAACATGTTATCTTGAGTTGACTTGGTTATGGATGCCGGGGTCAGAGGCCAGGGAGAGTGTAATAGCCATGCATTGACTTCCTTTCTTAGAGAGAGGTTTCACTTTCTGTGGCATGTCTTGCTAATTAAGTGCGCTGTCCCTCATTTGTCTATTGACTGCGAGGCAACACCTTTAAATCTATGGCAAAGGTCACAACAGAGAGAGAGACAGAGATCGCCAAGCCCCCCGGTAGGAATGGAGAATGTGATAAGCAAGAAAAACAGACAACCAATCACTTTAAACTGCAGCAATGTTGTGAAAAAAATTGCTTCTGCTTATAAGAATTACATTTTTAAACAGGCCAATTCACTTTTGGAGACCATTTCGGGTTTAATAGAGAAATAAAGGACGATAAAATTGATGTTGTTGGGTCTTTATGGCCTGTTCCTGCTATAATCAAGCACACACACACACACATAGAGACAAACTCACACACAGCAACAGAAGGGGAGCAGCAGTATAAGAGGAGGCAGCCAGAGCTGGTGTAATTGAACATAGCAAAAGATTTTATTGCCACTGCATTATTCACAAAGGCCACTGCGTACTGTATCGCCTCATGTGAATGTCTGCGGGGGAAACATAATGTTGCACAGAGACAGTGTGGGTGAGACGTTTTTTTTTTTTTTTTTTTTAAAAGTCTAACACAGCAGGCTGTAGAGAGGCTCGGGAATGAATGAATTCACCCAGTTTGAAAACCTCCAAATGGTCCGTGTTTTCGCCCTTTAAGGAAACAAATGGAGACGGGAGTTTACGATCGGAGAGACGGAGTGGGGGTCGCGGGACAAAGAGACAGAGATGTAGAGTTAATGGTGGAATAAAGGAAGACTTCCCCCCACTACTCCCATTACAGAGCACACATGTGGGATATAAAATTCAACGGCCATGGAGGAGCGCCTTATGGAGCGGGTATTCCGGTTTCAGCACCACGGACAGCGAACGGTCATTGTCCCACATGGAGAGATGTCTAAGATACTGCATGTACGGATGGATTAATGAAAGGAATAAGACGAGTTTTATAGTGCAAAGTAAGTATGAGGATAAAAACGACACAGTTACTGATTTTTACTCCGATTACAATAAAGGCTTAGAGTCCTCTGTAACCTGACAGCCACTGTGCATGCTCTGAATATCAATGAAGGAACTATTGGGAAATGATTAGTTTGAATTCAAAATTCACGGACTATAAGAGCAACAGGCCATTTGAATTGATTTACATGTGTTTGTTGCTTCAAGTATCATCTCCAATTGGCTTAGCAATTCAAATAGGGTCCGGCGTTTGTGCTTATTCAAGGCTGTTTTCACCAGTTGGAGAAACAGTCAAGCAATCACATATGTATAGATGTTTCTCGCTTCAATTGACGCCCTTCCTGCTGCGTTACCGAAATGGTGCTGCAGCGGTAGAAGGTGGGGGGTTACTGCGTTTGATAGCTGTATGGCTGTTAGATGGTAGCAGAATGCTTGAATCCTGTTGACAGGATTTTAGGATAATTAGGGCTGGGGTATCTGTACTTGATACCTTTAAGGTATCGACCAAAATAAGCCAAGTAGTATCGAAACTTCTCCAGTCAGACGATACCTGCGTTCAATATTTTTTGTGCCCAGATCTAGAAAAAAAAAAGATTATTTGTATAACTTTGCTCTCAACCAATCACAGCAAGCATTCTTCGATTTAAAGCGACATGTGATTGGCCTACTACCGCAGAAGCTACAACCCATACATCCGGCATTGCCCCCACACAGCTCTCAACATAGAGATGGCTGAAGCGGTGGGCGACGGCAAGCAGCTAACGGTGCTAACGATGGAATAGTGCTAACGACAGCAACAGTGCTGAAAAACAGCAACAGAAAAATGGCAACAAGCATTGGATGAGATTAAAGTCCACATTACAGATATAAATACTCTTAAATGGGTATATTTCTTCCTGAAAAAGTTCATTTTTACAAACAACTGCAGCTTCCCTGTCAAACGAAAACAGCATCAGCTGGATAGCCACTCGCTACTGATTGGTTAGGGCGAAACAAAACTAAATAACGGCACTTCCAATCAAGAAATCAGCTAACATTGAACACAACGTCAGAATTACGTGACACAAAATGGCTATTCAACCTGTTTATCAGGCTACTACCTGATCTAGACCCTGTTCTGAACTGAATTGCAGGACAGTCGGACACATGCACTACATGTATGTGGCTTTGCAAGTGTGTACAGTCTGATGTAGAAACAGAAAGATCAAGAGATGGATGGAAATGTTGCACTCATCAGTCATCGTTTCCAATGGTGATTGGTTATCGGGTCATATGGTGTCTGAGCATTGAATCTAGGAGGTCACAATGTCAATGGTTGAATGAGTCTCTAGTGAGGTGATCAGCGCTGGTTTTATTACTAGCCATGATTCACTACTCTACTACGGTACATCTCCCAATATATCACCCCACCCAAACCAGAGAGTATCTTAACTCAGTCACATAGGCAGTACGGTGCCTTCCTGATGGGATTATTTCACCCGTCAGCAGCTTTCTAATTTGTATAATGTAAGAGATAATGTACAGCGAGCCGGTCATTGTTGTGAAATAAACCCTGACAGATCCTTGCATCGCCCTGAGGGGGTTTATTTCACAACAATGACCTGCTCGCTGTACATTATCCCGCTTATTACACGGCTACTTACTTTAAAAAAAAAAACAATAATTTCACACAAAAGCGGTCCTTCAGAGTCATCAGAACTGCGCCCATAGCAACGGTCTGTTATTTCTTTATAGCAGACCGTTGCTATGTATAACAGAACGCCGCGATTTTATTTCTTCATGCTTATATATAAAGAACGACAGTAACGTCCCAGTTTTCCATCCCGCGGATCAATAAAGTATTTCTGATTCTGACATATTCCTAATGAGAATAATATATAAAGGTGCCTCTGAGTCATAGCACAGACTATAATCTTTTCTTGAGGCTTCTTCTTTTCTTTAGTCCTCCTCAGTTAACATCTTTAAACACTCATGGACCCTCCAGGATTGATGTCTCTCTCACTGACAAATAAATGGCGAACAAGTCAGTCATTTCACCAAAACCAATAAGAAGAGGACAGATTCATTCATCCCGCTTTGATTTCACCTTGAAACATGACAGATTCACAGCTTTGTATTCTGTCAAGCCACACGCTAAAAACCCTCCACCTTTCAAGTCCATGTCGTTGGATGAATGAGATCAGACTGCTGCAGTAAGCCAGGCAAAGGGTTACACCATAATTGCATCAATGAAGAGAGGTTGTTGGCACACTAGAGTCTATTGAAGTGAGTAGCTTGCTGGCCTGTGTGCACCCTACTCCACTTTAAAATCTCTGAGGGATCTGTGCATGTGTGTGTGTGTGTGTGTGCACATGTGTCTGCACTGTTTCACCGTTCAGCATGTGCTAACAATGGCTGACATTACACCAGGAGATTCAATGATGATGTGTGATGAAGGGAGGAAGAAATCGGAGTCTCACATTAAAGGATAAGGCTGGATATATGTGACATTTTTGCCAAGAGATCCTATGAAAAGACTCAAACCAACAATGAGTCCGTCTCTCAGCACTCTTTGACTCTGCTTAGGGCACTTAGCCCCGAGTCTATTTGTTCCCTACTGAAGGCATAAATCTTTAAAAATGGGTCACAAACTTTATCATAATTATTATTTGTGGATATTTTCAACACGCTAATGACACTAACGATTATTTTCACTGTCGATTAATCTGCTGATTATTTTCTCCATTAGTTGTTTGGTCTATAAAATGTCAGAAAATGGTGAAAATTGTCAATAGGTGTTTCCCAAAGCCCAAGATAACATCCTCAAATGTCTTGGTTGGTCTACAACTCAAATATATTCAGTTTACTGTCATAGAGGAGTAAAGAAAACAGGAAAAAAATCACATTTAAGAACCTGGAATCAGAGAATTTTGACTTTTTTTCTTAAGAAATGACTCAAAACCGCTTATTATTAATTTAATAGCTGACAACTACTTGATTAATCGATTAATCGTTGCAGCTCTAAACCTTAGCACTTCCTACTTTGCCGAGTATTGCTGCCAGAAAGCTCCATAAAGTTACTGGTTATTTTTAGGTGTTGTAGAAAATGGTTCAGTTTACTTTAAACCTGCTGCCTTAAAAAAAACAAAGTGCTTTCCACTGTTACAAGAAAGTCTGGTTGTGCGTTTGGAGGCTCAATGAGTTGTAAAAATGTATTTATTAATGAACCATTCTCTGGGGATTGGTTGATTCTGTATTAATTCCTGGAGGGATTGAACAGAGCTGCTATACCTACGAGCTACAGGCTTTACGGTAACACGTACACATCACTGGTACACAAATAGACAGTCTTCTATTCCTTCTCTCCCTTGTTCACACATTACTAACACACAACAACAACAACACACTCAAACACACACACACACACGTACACAGGGGCCTCTTGCTTTCGAAAGCTCACTCATCCTTTTAATCGGTGTGGAATCCATCAAAGTGGGTCAAACTCCCTTCCCCATCTGCCCCGGCCAGATTTTAAATGCACGAGGGCTGATTAAAAAAAGACCAAGAAAATAGGGCAAACGCCTCCAACACACACGTATACGCGCCGCCCCGGGAGACCGGCAGCAGGAATAGACACCGAGGGGAGGACTGGGTGCGTTGGCGAGGGCGTCAGAAGAGGGGGCGGTGGGGGGGCATTTGTAAGCAATTACAGTGTGCCAGTGTAACAAATAAAAAGGTCAAGCACTTCGACTTCAATCTGGCGGCCGGTGTATCAATTTACCCGTGTTTGTGCTCATTTGCATACGGCCACCTTTAGTTGTTCCGCCAACCGTCCCTGGACGCATGACCCTGGGAGGGCGGGGCCTGTGACAGGGCGCTGGGTAAGACAGCTGTGGGGATAAGCTCGCTCCCACAGCTGGGTGGTGCGTACATACAGTATATATGTGTTTGAGTGACAAAAGAGCCTTCCTGTTGATGTCTTTTTTTGGTTCTGTTGCAGTCGTGCATGTTTTTTTTCATTCATAATTGCATGTTGCGGATGCATCTGCACACATGTTCGTATTCAAATGGAAAGAGATAAAAAAAAAGTCCCGCTAATCAGGCAGACGCACAGCAGCTCGCAACAGTGGAAAAGCTCTCACAAAGCTTCCACATGTGTCCCTCCGGATCAACCCCGCAGCCCCCGTGTCCCCATGGTCATGTGACCAGTAGAGTAACTGCAGTTTCGGTTTGATGCGTGTGCGGAGATCATCAAAAGGGGCGGGACTCTGCATTTAGCTCATCATCATCGTGCTGCACAAATGGGGATTTCCAAGATTAAGTGTTGACATGCAGTAGCTAGCGAGAGGTCACTAATACAGTAAGTTGAGCAAAGATGAAAGGAAATGCATTGTAATGTCACTATAGGGTTGAAACTATCTATGATCTTCTTTACCGATTAATGTGTTGATTGTTTTCTTAAAGGAACAGTGTGTAGCATTTTGGGGGGCTCTATTAACAGAAATAGAATATTCATAACTACGTTTTCATTAGTATGTAATCACCTGAAACTAAGTTTTAAGTCGTTTAGTCGATTTATCGATTAGTTGACAACTACTAAATGAATCGCCAACTATTTTGATCATCAATAATCCTCACATTTGAGACACTGGATCAACCAATAAATGACTGAAATGATGAATCGATTCTCTATTTGTTGTGAAATTTTTCACCCAAGCTTTCACACGAGTCCAAGGTCACAAAAAAAGAAACTCCCTCACTTGACAAAGGCAAGAAAATTCAGCTCCATTCCTGGAGAGGATAAACACTAAAGGCAGACTGTAGACAGTTAAGGCATCGCCATGACGAGCCACCTCTGGGTGCAGAAGAAACAGGTGCTCACTTGTCATTCAAACTGCCGCCTGGTGTCACCTGATGAGTTATCCTGTCTCGCAGACCTTCCCTGCATCCTAGAGCCTGATTGGGCTGGGGAAAAGTGTTCAGCTGAGGGTGTGAAGGTGTGTGATTTATGCATCTGAAGATGTAGCGCTGAATAAGAGGCACTGTGCCATTCCTGCACTCGGCTTAAAGTAGCGTTCAACAGAGGTTCAACCTCAGTCTGAGTGTCACTGTGTGGAGGTGAGCTAAGCGCCAGGCTAAATGAGAAGTAGCACTTTTTAATCAGCGCGCGCAGCCCTGTCATCCGTCTTTTCTGTCGAGCCCCGAATGCAAACTCTCAGTCAGACTGTCGGGAGGGAGAGCCAAACGAGGCGCGGCTTTAACGCTTTGATTAAGTGGGGTTGGCCTGGCGCTTACAAACAGAGCGCTGAGAGGACAGAGTAGACGAATCCGACCACAAACAGCAGCTCTTTAGCCAGAGTCCCCCTGCGGGCCGGCAGTGCCGCCATAAACTTCCCAAATGCCAGTTTCACTGCAAAAGAGAGGATTACTTTGAAGGAGAGCAGCTCATTTCCTTCCTCTCCACTTTATACCAGCAGGACCAGAGGGAGACTTTTGTACTAAAAGACCACGGGGACGAGTGAAATGCATCCGACTGAAAGTTGGCTGCCAACTTTGGTGTGACTTTGCCTCAGCAGTGATTAGATCAGGTAGCAAATGTTACCTCAATCTTTATATCCAATTTATTTCAATTAAAGGGGACCTATTGGGCTTTTTCCCTTTCCTTTAGTGTGTTATAAAGTTTTTTGTGCATGTAAAAGGTCTCCAAACCCAAAAGTCCACTCTCCCCCACAGAAACACTGCTCCTGAACAGCCTGAAACGCCTTGCTTTAAGTCCCGCCTTTTCTTCCGTAACGTGGTGATGTCACCAAGTAACACATCTGCATAATACCTGCCTAGCCGCTAGGGATGTTAATAATCAACTGTTAACCGACATTAAGGATTTTAACCGATTAATGCTATTGGTTAAACGGTTAAAAGAAATATAAAAAATAGCTAAAAAGCTGAGCAAAACTCAGAAGAGCAGCTTGACACTTAAAGGAGAATAGCTGGTCCACCTTAACAGCCCACCTTAAGTGAGTCTGAGTCGGTGTCGCAGGACACAGGACCTTGGCTTGGAGGAGTTGTAGCATTTATTCACTGACAAATAAACTGTACACACACTGCTACAGCTACATTCACAGCTATAACACCACCGACAACCCCACACTCACCGCCGCCACACACACACACACGGCCTGTCGGACACCTGCTAACGTTACGCCGCGCTGACAGATTGTATGTGTGTGACAACGGTGAGCACGAAGCCACCAGCTACGCTACAGTTGTGTAAGTAGCACAAACACACACGGTTTGTCGGACACTCGCTATCGTTGCAAAAAACAGCACCGTTGCATGCAACGCACTTATCATGTCGCTTAACAGTTAATAAATCGGTTACCGAGGGTCGATTATCAGTTAAAAAAATAAATAATTGCATTACTAGAAGCTAGTTTGGCTCGCCCTCAAACAAAGCTAGTTAGAGTGGAGTTGGAGCAAAGCCCGAAGAGTTTGGTTTGGTTGACCAATCACAGCAGTGGGTCAACTGCGTTTCAGGAGGGTTGGGCAGGAGCTCAAATGGAGCGTTTCAGAACGAGGATGAAAAGAGGCGCTGCAGCACAGCCGGTATGAGAAAAATAAAGCGTTTTCTGAACATTAAGGCATGTAAACATGTTCAAGTAAAAACCACAAATACAAGTAAGCACCTGAAAATAAACATAATAGGTCCTCTTTAACTGCACAGTATGAGGCACTCGCTGTAACAGCACCTTCTATTGCTACAGGCTGCATATGCCATGTTTGAAACAATGCATTTTAAACAGAGAGAGAGAGAGAGAGGGAGAGAGAGAGAGAGGGGGACAGAGAGAGAGAGGGAAAGAGGCCTTTAGGGTAAAGCTGAAGAGACTAATCACATGCAGCGCTAATTTGACAACCAAGGACAAATACTGGACAACAATTATATCTCATTTTTCAGGTAGCTCAACCCTGACAGGCAGTTTGGCAGCTTATTATTGGATGGGAACAATGGGATATTAAATACAAGGACGTGGACAAAGCAGCTCATAAACTAGCAAAGAAAGTTGAACTAAATGTGAATGCACTCTCTTTAAAAGGGACTCTTCCTAAAAACGGGATGTATTATTGAGAGATGCTGTTTTGCGATTTCAACAAGCAATTGTCGGGCAGTCTCTGGAGTCTGACTCACAAACCCGTTTGAACGTTTACACTCAACTTTTTACACTCGGTGAGCTTATTTATTAAAAGCTCAAACCCCAGAACTGCATTCATTTCAGCAGAAAATCACCCGGGGAGCAGAAACATTGTGCACACTGTTTCTTAAATTGCCTCTTACCAGAACAACTCTATGAAGTGTTGCTTGATAAAGACATTACATGGACCTTTCCTGTTTTTATAATGGCTCGCTCGGGCATCCTACATCTCTACTGGACTTTATAAACCTGTGGCACATCAAAGAGACTCTGCTGTGAACCCACTAATATGGTCCAGTGGGTTCAGAGCACTGGCAGCAAACCTCTCCCATGGGGGAAATCTCATTGGAAGCAACTCCAACACCATGAAGTACACATACAAAAGCCACTGATAGAGGCATACACGCCATAATGTACCTAATTCTTCCTTGTCACCTTATCACAATACAGAAATAGCATGTTAAAGGAGCTGTTATCACCAGTTTCAAACTATTTTTTTTGGCAATGTCAGTCTGTCTGTCCACCACTTTTAAGAGGTTAAGAGTGAAATGTCTTGAGAACTACTAGACGAATAGCCCTGAAATTTGGTTCAGACATTCATGATTGGTAATCCCTTAACTTTTCCTCAGGCATCATGATCAAGTCAAAATTTGGCGTGACAAAGCGGCTGTATGTGATGAGTTGGGATGAGAGCATGTTGGGTCAATACATTGTATGCTGGCAAGTGATTTAATGCTTTTTGGTGTCTAAATATTTTGGCATATGATTGCTGTAAGCGATAGACTGTATATAAGAAGTGGACGTAGTCAGCGTGACGTCATCCATTGGTTTGTGGACAGCTGTTTTGAAGCCTCGAGTTCAGCTTTTTGGCTGTCGCCATCTTGGTTTTTTCAACCAGAAATGACACGAGAGGGTGGAGCTAAGTACAACCAAAGACTTATTTAGGCGACCAAAAATGTTCAAATTAACTTCCATTAACTGAAAACATACTGTGAAAGGGTTAAAGTTGTATCATTTTCTCACAGACTTCTATACAATCAGACTTCTTTTTGCAACCAGATGAGTGGCCCCCTGCTGGCTGTTAGAAAGAATGCAAGTTTAAGGCACTTCAGCATTGGTTTCACTTTTCAGACCCGGAGGTTGCCCATTTTGACTCTCACAGACGCACTCAATAAAATCTATTCTAAGGCAAATGATATCACTGGTACAGGTGATGTAATGTATAAACCTTGGGGGTCTAAGCAAGTCTTAGTCTTACTTTAACTTCCTAGTGTCTATGATTTGTGTTAATGTGCCACCTCTATTGCCTCCCAATGTCATTACGGAGATATCGGTAGAGAGTCAGAGACGCACTGTAGACTCAGCTGTGTGGCAGACTAGCGAGCTCCCGAACTAAACAAACTCTGACACTTCTGGGTACATGTTTGCAGAGCCTGGCGGCGAATACTAAGAGGAACTCAATAACGTCCTGATGGAGCCGCCGAGGCTTCAAAAAAGGCACCTACTTTGCAATTTGATTCAATTTGCCCCGGCTGACTTATTATTGCAAACTAGCAAGGGCAATCTGATAAAAATGAATATCATTAGGAGTCGGTAAACAATCTGACAGGAAACTGTGTTCAAAATGGCTGAACTGAGAACGCACCGATTTTGAACGTAGCGGTGCGTGTTTTTTTAACTAACCGAGCGTGATAAATCTTACATCGCCTCAAGGGTGGAAGACAGTGAATTGTGATTTATGTGTATTGAAGTGAATACTGACTTTTTTTATGGGAATTTCCTTTGGACTGTAATCTGTGAGCTAGGACGCCTTTGATTTTGTGATATAATCAGAGAGGCTTCTTCCAACAGGTACGAGCCCTCGGGGAGCCTTCCTTCACTAATGATTTGACATGAAAAGGCAAAGGGAGCTTTATGACGCCCCAGACTAACACTGAAGGGGGATATCTTCAAAAGTCTCAGTGCAGTTAGAGGGCGAACGAACGTGATATTGGATAGGAGAGATTTAAGAGGTAGAGATAATGACATTGTGTCTTATTGGGCTTTTTCAAGCCCCTGGCCTTTCTTTTGTTGTCTAAAATACCACCACAATGGCAAAACAAACGTGAAAAAAGAACTTGCAGGTAAAGGGATGAGACACTTGGCTCTGCTCCTGGCCCAGATATTGTGATTAGACTGATGATGCAGGTGTATTTCTACATAAACATCTCATCTGTGCTCCCACAAGCACTTGAAACGCAAACCCACAAACTATTTTCCCTATCATCTTCAAGTAAAGCTGCAGCTTTCTGAAGTCACGCTGACTGCACCTGGATGCAAAAAAAGAAAATTCAACCATCATCACCTTTTTTTAGCAGCTTTTTGAAGACTAAAAAAAAAAAAGGATCTCGCTCTGCTGAAACATTTCCTTCCTTTCCTTCCACCCACAGTAAAAAACAGAAAGTGCTGGCTCGGTTACAAGAGTCATGTGGAACACACACTCGATCAATATCCACTGACACCGCTTCATTGCCATGCATGAGGCTCTGGGCAGAGCTGAAATATGCAACCTACAGTGATCAATGTAGGGCGCGCTGTGTGCACACGTGCCCTTATTTCTCTTTAGAATATAATAGAACTAGAGCACAATTCAAATATAGATATACGGGGGGGGGGGGGGGGGGGGTGTG
>CAKAOH010042397.1:4970-38062 GCA_916701665.1 Sebastiscus tertius | reverse complement strand
AACAAGAGAACATATCCAGTGAGCGGCAGTTGTGTGGACGAAAATGCCTTGTTGATGTCAGAGGTCAGAGGAGAATGGACAGAGTGGTTGGAGATGATAGAAAGGCAACAGTAACTCAAATAACCACTCGTTACAACCAAGGTATGCAGAATACCATCTCTGAACGCACAACACGTCCAACCTTGAAGCAGATGGGCTACAGCAGCAGAAGACCACCTGGTACTAGCAAGGTGTACCTAATAAAGTGGCCGGTGAATATATATCATCAAGGAACAATGGGCCTCATACAGGAAGCCAGATGAGAACACATTATCTTTGTTCATATCCACAATTTGTTCTTATTTTGTTAGGACCCATTAATTTCTATCTATCTATCTATTGATCTATCTATTGATCTATCTATCTATCTATCTATCTATCTATCTATCTATCTATCTATCTATCTATCTATCTATCTATCTATCTATCTATCTATCTATCTATCCATTTATCTGCCGAAGTTCATTGTGCAAATGCATTTTTTGGTGGCATCACTACAATTCTTGGGCCAATTTATGATCAAGTGGGATTCATCATTCAGCACACCTGGGTGAGAGCAGAATGGTTAACAGCATTCAGTGAATCCGGAGTGGACTTAAAGGGACTGTTTGTAACTTCTTACGCATATAAGTCATTGCGGGTCGGTGTCCCATGCGCGCTCGCGTGTGGCTACGCTGTTCAGACTCAGACTCCAACACAAACTACACGGAAGCACCAAAACCGCAAAGTTCTCTCTAGTGAAGCCCGTCTGTTAAACAGTGTTAACTCTTCCTGCTTTGGCCTCCCGACCGTTCACTCACACACCGCGCTTGTTCTCACTCGCTCTCTCGCTCCACCTCTCACGTGTATGCACGCACACTACACACTGCAGAAGAGCTGGTTTATAAATAAATGATTAGAAATAATTAGAAATAACTGCTGCAGCTCCTCCAGACCAACAGAGGTTTCCCGTGTCTTGTGAAGTGACGGGGCTCCGGAAAGAGAAACGTTATCGTCTCTGACCAAAGCTCCGGTGTCTCCCCTGTTCCCTCCGACCGCGGTCGGGAGGATGAGGCAGGAAAAGCCAACACTTGGATCAGCATTGATTCATGGAGAGACCTCCGTCTGGTCAGCTAACATTACTGCCAAGCAGCTGAAATATAGAGTGATATTGTGGTTTTAGCTGACGTGTGTCGCCTCACTGTTTTGATCGACGCTCGTTCATGTCTATGTAGCACAAGCTTGAACGCGAGCAACGGGACGCTGACTTTCGTTGAGTTAACGGCCACAGGTGTCGCTGTTAACAAGCAATTTCTGATTCTTACATAGAGTCCCTTTAACTTATTTTTTCACAGAGAAAGTATAACAGAAATGTAAGACAATATTGCTTCATGAGGCCCATTGTCAGATCTGGGAACTAGAACTGGACTACCTTACCTTCCACAACTACGCTGCTCTGTAAGTGTACAGAGTCTTTGGCAGTGAGAGCCAAACGTCTCCTCACTTATTGGTAAAGATGAATTATAGGCATTATCAGCTACAGGGTAAGAAAAATGGGAGTGTTTTACCTCTTCAACAGAACACAGACGCACCTTTTTCATGAGCAGGAACACGTGTGTCTGGGCTGCTTCCAGCACGTAGCGGTGAGGGTGGTCCAGGCCTTTCACCGTCAGACCCATTGTCCTGCCATCAATGTTGATCCAGCGGGGGGCACCGGGGGCCAGGAAGGTCCTGAACACACACGCACACACACACACACACACTACAGATCAATATCTTTGTTGACATTGGGGTTGGTTTGTAGTCTACTAACTCTGTTTGGAAATCTAATTTCTAACTTCTAAAACAACCTTTTGCTACCGAAGCAGTTGTTGGAGTATAAAACAGTCAATAAAATACGGTTCTTCAGAAATTGTGAATCAACCACGAGTGGTCCTTGAGCATACAGTCATAAATGAGCACAAAAAGTATTAGGCTGATTGGTCCAGCGAGATTAGCCATGGACAGACAGACAGATACACACACACACACACACACACACACACACACACACGACTCAGAACATGATCTCCACACAGGCTTGGCAGGGATAACTATGAAAGGGCACAATCAGCATACTGTATACAGACAGATAAATAGTTCAAGAGGATGTTCTTCTTATTGTTCACAACAAAAGAAAGAAATATTTTGATGATTTTAGGCAGCAGTTTAATTTCAAAATTTTATTTCAAAATGTATTTTAAACATGTCAAATAATAAAAAAAATTTAAATTTAAAAAAGAGAATAATCATAAGCAATGAAAAGCATAAGCAAAAGAAATTGTCAAACACCTGATGCCTTGGTTTACATATTCGAAAAGAAGTGAGAAGAAGTACAAACTTATTTAATCCCATCCCTTCTCCATAAGTCATTCATTGATAATCAACCAGTTTCCTTATTGAGCTACACATATGCAGTAATTCATTGTCCTAAACTTGTCTGAAAATAATAATTATAACCTTTTATCTCTGTCATACAAAAATATAAACCAATTACTGATATAATTATCCTTATCAAAATATAAATTCATTATCAAATCAAGAAATACCAATTCATTACTCATGATGTATCTTAATCAAAATACAAAATTCATTACTTACATATTTATCTTAATCATATTGACTAGTTGTTATCTTTTCGTATATGCCTATAGTTTACAGTAGTATCTGACAATGGATACCACACACACACACACACACACACACAGACACAGATAAAATAATTTTCAATCTCACTTGAAAATGGTCTCAGCTTTTGATGACATGGAGGATGCTGTTCCCCACTTCAGTTCTTCAGCTGCCTCCCAAAAAGCCAAGTTCTCCCCTGGGATACACAAACACACACACACACACACACACACACACACACACACGTAAAAATAAGCGTGTTTTAAAATGAGCATAACATCATTTTGTCCACTGAAGTAACCACGTATAAGGACACTTTAACAACACTGCTCAAGGAACACCAGGAGCTGCAGTATGTAATTCTGAAGTGCTGCTCATATCGGATTTTTTTGGACGGTGGATGACATATTAAACTAGATTGTTCTGTGTGCTTTGCTTATTGTCTTGGGAAGTTGTGCATTCAAATACATGTAATATAAACTACATGTCTTGAGAGCAACAATATCACAATTTAGATTCCGCATTGCTAGCCCAATACCTGCCTGCCTTAGCCCTACTATGAGGAAGGTAAAATAAAAAGAGGGTAAAGACCCAAAGGGAGGGTTCCTAGATAAAATACTACAACCATCTCAGGAAGGCTTACAGTCAGGTTCAGCGCAAGAGATTCATGATCCGAACTGACATACCGCTGAACTCCTTCTTGAGGAAGATCTTGAAGTCGTCTCGGCCTCGCAGGTCGGTCAGCAGCTCGAACAAGCTGAAGGACCAGCGCTCTACTCGCATCTTAGTGGGAGTGTCAACTCTGGAGACAATCACAAACACAGGCTGCAGTCACTCACTGAATGTCTCACTGCTACGTGGCCGTGCCTTTAAAAAGGTAGCCACCAAAATTAGAAGCTCATAATCTAAAATTCATTGTAGAGGTCTGAAAAGGTTGACAATCGCCCAGTGCAGTTTTTTTTTTTTTTTTTTTTGCGATTGATACCTTGAAAAAGAGAAAATGCAGCGGCCCTCACCGTCTCATGTTGTGAGTCCAGTATGCGTCGTTGTCTGTTTGCCAGGGGTTGCTGGGTAGACAGGGAGCCAGGAACGGGTCATGGTTTTTGTAGGTTGTGACGTACTTGGCCAGTCTGCAGAAACAGAACTATTATGAGACCAATAGAATCCACAGAGCCTCCATGTCAGTGTTTTCAAACTGGTCTAGCCAATGTTTTAACTGATCACTAAATACTGATATAAAGATCCTGTTCTTGTAATTAGGCCTACAAAACACAGGATTAGATTTTTTTTTTTTAGGTAACCAGAGGAACTTACGCTCCAAGGGACACGCTAGATTTGACCTTTGACCTCATGATCGCTTGTTGATAGAACAAGTTCTAGAATGAAAGAGGAACACAAAACAAAATTGTTTGACTTCGATTGCAAAATTGTAATTTTTATGAACTTTATAAATCAAAGAATATCAAACTATCCACTTTGAAACATATTTTGAAACATTGTTACTTATTAAATACTATGACTTACCATGCGTCTGTACACGTCAAATGTGATTTTCTGAGAGACAAAGAATAAAACAAAGGTGTTCATGGGTACAGTTTGTTTGGCTCATATTAATGTGAAAAGCACAATGTACAGTATGTAGGTATAAAAGAGGGTTGAGCACAGAGGAACATCCTGATGCTACCAATGGTGTTACACCTAAAGAAAGTTACTACTGTTGAAGCACAAACAGAAATGTGGAAAATAACAGAAACAGTCTCTCCAGGGTAAAGGACGCTTGTGAGGTTTTTTTTTTTTGTGATTATTGCAGCCAAAGATCAATACAGCAGCTTTTCAGACAAATGGACTCAGTGTTTGTAAGATACTGGCTATTTATTAAGAGTAAACATTTTCTAAAACTTTCATTAGAGTTGACCTGCTTTTGTATAGACCTATTTTATGCTGGAAAGTAAAAATTGTAAGCATTTCCCCCAATATGACCAATTTATTGTGGCATTATTGCAGGAATTAGACAAAATTACAAGCCTAGTTGATTTGACATTCATTATTACAATCGCAACATCACTTTTTTCTGGAGAGACTGAATAAAAACTACACGGAACACAAGTTTGAGAGTGTAATTTACACACAAGAATGACTGGGTAAAACACATTATACAGTATATAAATATATACATAATTATTTATTGTGAAAAAAAAAAATATATATATATATATATATACAATTTTTTTTAACGCTTTACTCTCTTATCTTCATCACTGTAAGGAGATCTGTGAAAAGAGAAAGAGGCATGGACAAGGAAGAATGCAATGAATGAAACAGGTTTTCTTTACAGAAGAACCACATACAGTAGAGTCGGGTATTTCAAGTCATTACTAATACAAATTCAACACACCATGATTGTTGCTTTAGATCTCCCAAAGTACAGTTTCAACCTATAGTTCACAGTTACATTTTTGCATGTTGATACCATTGCATTGAAGATAGGAGCATCTACACTAAACTTTTCTCACGGGAGCAGTGTAATCAGAGCATTATCAAAACGTCTTGTCATTACCGTGACAACCAAAACACGTTTATCAGAAATGTATCCTGATATTAAATGTGGCAGTTGTCCAAAGCTTATCCTCTAATCTCACCCAGCGTTAATAACACAGCACAGAAAACTGACTTTGTTACTTGTTTCGTGTACATGTGGTAAAACAAAGTGGATGGATGTGTGTGAAAGGAAAAGAAAAGAAAGGAAAGGAAAGAAGAGTGGAAGATAGAGAGGAGGAGAGGAGAGGAGAGGAGAGGAGAGGAGAGGAGAGGAGCGATGGATCCAGAGAGAGTCAGGGAGGTTCTAGTGTCAGTCGAGATCTTCTGTAGAGATCAGTCCAGCAGTATTACTCTCTATGTTAAGCTCCAGTAAGACACTTAAAAGACCAGCTGACCTCAATCTCTCCACTGTGTGAGTGTGTGTGTGTGTGTGTGTGTGTGTGTGTAATTGTGTGTGTGTGTGTATACTGACCTGTTACCTCATCTGAGTCGGGATCAATAAGACGGTCTGGACCGCAGTCCATAGCACTGTGAGTACGACGCTGGACATGCACAGGACAGGTTCATGATCAATGTACAAGTAAATGTAATAATGACATCTTTCTGCTGCTACTGCAGATATATACTGTCTATACTGCATATATATATATAAATACACACTGACCGGTGGCTTGTTGACTATCCAGTAAGCCCTCTCCTGGCAGTCAAACACTACACGATCCGGCTTCTTCCTCTCCTTACCAGCCCTGGCAAGCACACACAAGATATATTTTATATTAAAAGATGAATACATATATATGTATATAAGAAAATATGTACGCCAAACTAAGAAACTCTCATTGGTACTGACAAAATGTGTCCACAGCACACTAGTTGAAAAACTCTCAAGTACTGAAAGTTTGCATCAAATGTCTAACCCAGGAGTCAGCAACCTTTACTATCAAGAGAGACATTTTAGGCAAAAAGAAAACAGACAGAGTATTAGGGCCACATTGAGGGAAAAAAAATCTGAGCTTTCCAGAATAAAGTCATAATATTACGAGAAAAAAGTCGTAATATTACAAGAATAAAGTCATAACTTTAAAAGAAAAAAAATCGTGATATAACGAGAATAAAGTCATAACGTTACAAGAAAAAAACGTCCTAATATTATGAGAATAAAGTCGAAACTTTACGAGAAAAAAATTAACTACTATATAATATTATGACTTTATTCTCATAATACTACGGCTTTTTTTCTCTCAAACCTATGATTTTATTCTCGTAATATTATGACTTTATTCTCGAAATCTCAGATGTATTTTTTTTCTTCAATGTGGCCCTAATACTCCATCGTACCATCGTACTATGAGACCTACAACAATGATAAAAAAATTATGAATTATAAATTAAAATGTAAACAAAAAAACAGTTATTCATTTCCACTAATTTTCTTAAAAATCCACAGGGAGCCACTGGAGAGGAACCAAAGAGCCACATGTGGCTCCGGAGCCGCACGTTGCTGACCCCTGGTCTAGTCAGATTTATAATCTGGTTTATTACATTTTACTTTGCCAGTTTTAGACTATTTGATTCTGGCAAAGTTATATACTGTATACTGAGGTTCAATATCAAGCTGTAATGGCTTCACCTACTTGTACTGCTCAGTAGCCTGCATCACGATGAAATCCCACTTGTGGTTCAGCCATTCATGGAGGTGGTTGTAATGCACCTGTTTAAAACACAAATACGGAGACAAAGTGAAGCAGCAGGTTGTAAAATCAATGGAGAACAAAACAGATCTTACAGTGAGAAGAAAGACTGAAGAGAGACCGGGAGAGACTAAAGATTCCAACAACGAACCTTTAAGCCTCATTGTATTTAATAGGCGCTGAATAACGCTGAAGTAGCCACACAAGGGACACTCCACTGATTTTACACGTGAAGATCAGCAGTGTGCACAGATCATCCTGATGATGTCATCACCTTTGATGATGAAACTACAAATTTAACAAAAAGTCTGCAAAACAGACCATGAAGTTGGAGATTGAAAGACACGGGCAGGGGGGGGATATAATGACAACATAGAGATGCATTATGGGAAATGTAGGATCAAGTATATTTGGAGATAGACCCATACATTAGACCGGCACATACGGGTACTACGCCAAAGTCAAGGCCGCGCCCCCTTTTGGGGGAAAGAAAACCGAAGAGCCCATAGACTTCAATGCAATTTGATGTGAGTTTGGAAGTTTGTATGCATTCATGGAGGAGGAGGAGAGAGGGAGAAAAAGGAGGAGGATGCAGAAGGGGAGGAAAAGAAGATGATAAAATGTGAGAGAGCAGAGGAAACGTTTCTTTTATACACATGTCTAACAATTATTTTGCGATCTTGCCTGAACCTGAGCGTTCGTGATACCTTGATAAATGAAGGTTGATCGCTGCCACGTCTCTTCAGTCTTCCCCCCGTCCAACACAGTGGCTGGATATTGCTTATCCAGACATTTATACTTGATTGAATCACATAAGTCTAAGTGTTCACTCTGCACTCACGCACACACACACATACAAAGATAGTCTTTTTGATACTTGGACACAAACCTGTTCGTAGGCTTCTAGCATGCCTTTCTTGCGGATGTTCCTCTTTGCCAGGTAAATGGCTACAGTCAGAAAAAAAAATATCATTACTTATCACATTATAAAAAATGAAAACAGTTGATGTTGAAATGAAAAAGTGAAATCTGCCAGTTTGCCATTTTACCCATAATCAGAGAAGACTGATACCAGTTCAGGATGTGTTTAGTTTGACTGCAGAACTAAGGAGAAAGTACTGGCCTATATATGTCAAAATGGAAAAAGATACACCTTCCTACGACTCCACAGCCGTCATATTTACATGTTTTATCTTGTTATCTGAAAGGCTAGTGTAGACTTCTCATTTCAGCCCCCCCACCCCACTCCATATGACACACTGTACCCACCGTAGTCAGCGTCCTCTGGAACCCATTTCTGTGTAGGCCAGAAGTATGGGGTCTGAAAAGGTTTAGATCCAAACGACAGCGTTAGTGAATCTCTATGAATAAAAGTGGCAGTATCACAGTAACACTTGATCAGATGTCTTCCTAATCCTCTGTTTGGGGTCCTGGAGACCCCACAAAACATACTTAACATTGTTTCATTAGCTTTATACTTATACAGGCTTCTCCTGATTTTATGAGAATTGCTTATAAACATGAGACCGCCGCTGTAAAAACCTGGTTAAATATAAAGGATTGTCATCTGCTCTGTGTCTGTGAAAGAGGTTGAAAGGACTTTTGTATGCAGCACTACATCTCAGAAATAAGTCCTTTAGGTTTTTTGTTAAATGCTGTTAAAAATGTGGTTGATTTTGTAATAATTATCATTTTTACAGCAGTGAGGACTGTGGACCCCGTATGAGGAAGTAAAACCAATGTCAACACTAGAAAGGTGCAGGTGTGTCTACAATGAACACTACTGGAATTTTTGATTTATCAGAGGTGTTTTTCACTTGCACGTTTCACACAACAGAGACGAACAGAAGCATTTATTTAGATTTCAAGTTTATTTTTCGACAATATGCGTGTAAGGGTGAGGTCAATGCCCAATAAAAAGGCCCAAAATAACTGTGTCTCTGGCCGCAGGGCGGCAGCTGAGCCGATGCACTCAGCAGTGTGTGTACCGGTGGTTCCGTTAGCTGTTGGCTGATATCCAAACACACCGTTGAAAACAATAAAACTGATCAAACTGTTTTCCGTAGGCAACCATGAGAGCGTGCACTGCTTGTGCTCGAGCATGCAGCCATAAATGAGCACCCAAAATTTGACGTAGTTTGGTGCAGCAGTATGCGAGATTAGACGATAGAGATGCACGCACACGCTCACTTATCATTAATCAATGAAATAAAGAAAGACTGCACTGCAAGCGCTGCAATCTTGGTGCCAAGAGTGAGTGTCTGGCCTGCCTGCACAGAGCAGACCACCTGTGTTCCATTATAATTTGTTCACTTTCAGTGATGAAGACACACCCAAACAAACTCCTCTAAAACCACACAAACCACTTTATTTAGTTTGATTTTCCACTTGTATTGTACGGTTTTCAACGACCTGATGAGATCATAAAGTTTTAACCCTATTATAGTATTAATGCCAGCTGGGCAGAATGAGGGATTCTTACCAGCTCTGTAATGCGCAACATCTTGAAGGTATTTTCTTTACTGTGGTGACTCTTTACAGCCATCTGAAGGCAGCAGGTATCTGTTTCATCTACAGTCTCTAACTGGAGCGATGATGTCACTGTCAAGCCACAGTTACGCTCCATAGATCAACTTTGTGCAACCAGCACTAGACTGTTGTAAATTAAAAACCAGTGGTTGAATGTAACTAAGTACATTTACTCAAGTACTGTACAATTTTGAGGAACTTTAGTCACTTTGCAGTTCATCAAAATAAACTTAATGTACCAAAAGTAATACTACTCATAATGCAGAATGGCCCATTTCAGAATAATGTATATTAAAACATTATTTGAATACTTTTGTACTTTCATTGAAGTAACATTTTTAATTCAGGACCTTTACTTGTGACAGAGTATTTCTACTGTGGCTGTCAATTGATTCAAATATTTAATCGGGATTAATCGCATAATTGTCCATAGTTCATTGTGATTAAGCGCAAATTAATCACACATTTTTTGATCTGTTCTAAATGTACCTCAAAGGGAGATTTGTCAAATATTTAATACTCTTATCAACATGGCAGTGGACAAATATGCTGCTTTATGCAAATATGTGTTTATATTTATAATTGGAAATCAATTAACAACACAAAACAATGACAGATATTGTCCAGAAACCCTCACAGGTACTGCATTTAGCATAAAACAATATGCTCAAATCATAACATGGCAAACTACAGCCCAACAGGCAACAACAGCTGTCAGTGTGTCAGTGTGCTGACTTGACTATGACTTGCCCCAAACTGCATGTGATTATCATAAAGTGGGCATGTCTGTAAAGGGGAGACTGGTGGGTACCCATAGAACCCATTTACATTCACATATCTGGAGGTCAGAGGTTAAAGGACTCCTTTGAAAATGGACATGACAGTTTTCTCTCGCCAAAATTTAGCGGAATTTTAGAGCGTTATTTAACCTCCTTGGCGTCAAGCTAGTATGATGGTTGGTACCGATGGATTCCTCAGGTTTAGTCTCAGTCTCTAGTTTCATATGATGCCAGTATAGCTTTTCCGAAATCGCAAGTTGTGTTAATGGGTTAAAGAAATTAGTGGCGTTAAAATGAATTTGCGTAAACGTTATTATCACGTTAACTTTGACAGCCCTAATTTCTACACTCTGGTATTAGTACTTCTGAGTACTTCTTCCACCACTGAAAGTAACCAAAGAAACCTCCGTTCTTATGTGTCTTCTAAATGATTATTCTACAACGTTGCTATGGTAACTGTAGACACACAGCGAATTTCCTGCCATATGTCATCCTGGTGTGATTTGACTAAAGCCTAGTCATCGTTTTTAAAGGTACCATATATTAAAAAGTGACATTTTCATGGCTTTTATATTATAAAGCAGGTTTAAGTTCTGTATAAATACTGTGAAAGTATTGAAACGCTTAATCCACAGAGAAATACACATAGCCCCGTATTCAGACACTGAGCTTTTGAAACAAGCCATCAGAATTTCTGTCCATTTGTGATGTCACAAATCTACAATATTTAGACCATTTCACAGTTTTAAATGTAAACATTCTAAAGTTTATTTCCGGTTGCAGTGTATGTGAATGACATCAGCTGACAGGAAGTAAACATGGACCCAAGCTGTTGCATAGCAATGCAATTCTGTTGCAATTCCATGGAAATGTACTAAAACGGAGCGTTTCAGACAGAAGGTAAATGCAGCTATATCCAAGCAGCCAGTATGAGGAAAATAAAGTGTTTTTTAAACATTAGAGCATGTAAACATGTTCTAGTAGAAACACAAAATACAAGTATGAACCTGAAAATGAGCACGACATGTCCCCTTTAAATGTAGACACGTTGCTTTGTGGCAAATTAATTTTGTTAGGTAAACACTGAATCATGAATCTTATTAGTATCTTACTTCGGATTATGTCCTGTCCCAACATACTGTTTCAACAGGAAATACATCACATAACTCTGAGTTCACATCTTCTTAACGGCTCACTATGATGACATCCAAACATCAGCAGTGAGCTGTGCAGGAATTGGTGATTAGGGCCTGCTGTTGTTGTTGTTTTAACACAGTCAGCAAGTCTATCGAAGAAAACATTCTCCAAATCCTGTTTCGCTATGATGTGAAAGTGCAACATTGATTCCAAATAAAGGGGAGCAAAGAAGAAGCGAGGGTTTCGTTTTACCTGGAAGCGGTAGAGGCTGGCGTCGTTGCACATCACTAGCTTCTTGTGGTTCTGCAGGGGGTAGATGTAGCCATAGGCCACTAACATGGTGCCAAAGACCAGAGACTCTGGAACACACAGACAGGACCAGGAAATGAATAGAATAACATGTGGACATATATATATATTTCCTTTTTAAAATAACTGACCAACACGGTCTCACACCAACTTGTCACATACTGATGCTATGTCACTTTTCAGACGCAGTAAACACATGGTTAACGTTGTGAATTTAACAAAAACACTTGCTTAAGTTTAGGCAACAAAACCACTATAGTTAGGTTTAGAAAAAAACGACATGGTTGGGCTTAAAACTACTACGTTTGTAAAGTGAAAATGTGGCTTAACATAACGCAGGAGACATGAACAGCTGATTGTAACGTAACGCAGGAGACATGAACAGCTGATTGTAACGTAATGCAGGAGACATGAACAGCTGATTGTAACGTAACGCAGGAGACATGAACAGCTGTCTCCTGGATGAAAGCCTTGTGTTTGGTGGACCCATCCACCTCCCTCTCCCACCGCCCAGTGTGTCTCTTTCGCTCTTTTAACTACGTCACCACACTCCTGGCGCATTTACCGTTGCCGCGGATGGGTTTACATTGTAGTTAAGCCCGGTGTGTCTCCTAGCACCGCTAAATGGTGCATTGTGTGTTAGTATCACACGCTGACAGCCGTAAAAAAGCGTTGGTTTTACATACACCAAATGAAGGCCACAGTGTATCCAGGACTAAAGAAGAAGAAGAAATTGATTTGAGTCCATTTTTGTAGTGGCTCTTATGCATGTGGTCTAGTACTGTTGCCATAAATGGTCATATATTGTTACTTATTTACTTTTTTCTGTCTTGTTATCCATGTATTTATGTTTTCTTATTTTGTTTTTTATTAGTTTCTCTGCTTTCCTGACATCCTGTAGACAGAGCCATCTAGTGACCACATTTTGCACTTGTCACCTGTGAGTTTATTGGCCTCTTGCTCAGGTGTTTGCAATCATCAAATTGTCTGCAATCGCCAAGTACTCACAAAAGGGAAAACTTTGAGCTGAGGGTTACACCCTGAAGAAGGCTGTTTGTACCGCTACGCGTGGGTTGTTACCCAGCTCAATGTACCAGCATTGTTTTTAGCATTTCATCATGAAAAAGACATTTGAATAAAGGCTTTTTATTTTTTGCCAGAAGAGTGCCTTGGACTCCCCCTTTTATTTAACCTTTGTGCACCCCACCAAAGAGCACCGTCATCACACTGATTTGAACTTCCGAGCACTCTGGACTTTTTCCCTTTTTTTTTACAAAGTGTCAGATTTGATTTGATGCCCTGGGAATGAGAGCGAGCTGAACTGACATGTGTGGAGACATGATGTTTTTGTAACCAATCTTTGATTTTTACAGCATTGTACCTTCTGGAGTGGTCTTCATCTTGTTGGTAATCCACGCAATGACGTCCGTACCTGTGTGGAAACAGAGATAAGAGCTGAAACACTGCACAGACTGCACACTCACGGATCACTTTCAGTAAAAGTCCATTAAACCATCAGTGTGCACTTCAGGTCTTTAGAGACTCAGTCCAGGCCTACACCCTCTCATGTCTAAATCATTCATTTTATTCAACTTCCTGCTACTCCTCAAACTACTTCTATTTTACACATTTATTTCTGCCATCATCATATTCTACTGTGTTTTTTTTCTTTCAAATGTTTATAGTGTCAGTCTGGAGTGTGCCACAAGAATAATTATAGACCCATGCTGTGTTTGAATATAATTAATTAATACATTGATATATAGATAAAAAGCTATATTACATTACATTAATCACATCTACATTTAAACAAATATTGCAATATAAAACCCATATTAAAAAAAAACTATTATAAATGAAGACAATAATTCAAATATAAGTTTGCCAATTAAATATTATGCTTCCTTATTGTGTCTTTTAATGGTGAATTAAAAAATATGAAAAAATATGAAATTGCAAATCAAATTCTTTTGACTGTTTTTTTTTGGTCATTATATACCTACCTATTGTATGCACTCTCACAATGTACTGTTTTCTTGCTTAAACATTTACAGCTTGTTATCACTATCAAAAAAAACCCCTGCTTGGTTAGGTTTAGGAAAACATCATGATTTGGGTTAAAATAACAATAAATAAATAAATCTGCCCTTCCTGGCAGAAAGCCCTGAAGGCAAACTTCTCCCATGTGCACTAAACACAAAACCGAGCTGAGGTTGATGGGAATGTCGTCAGGTTTTTGGTCATGAACAAATCAAAATGTTGACCTGATGATGGCGCTAGATGAAAAGTCAGAGGATCACCAAAGCTATTACAATTCATTCTCTGGACAACTTTTACGGCAATCCAATCAAACATGTTGTCGAGATAGTTCAGTCTGGACCAAAAGTGGTGGACCGGCCCAACTAAAGATGTATGAGCAGTGTGCCACCCTAAAGAATAAATGTAGTGTTCTGTCTGTGTACCAGAACTGTACTTTTATTTGATATTGGAGGGTTCTCCTTAAAGACAGTAACGCTGAAGATTAAGGCATGCTTGAAGTAACTTGAAATTAGTGTTATAATTGTGTGTCATGTAATTATTCAAATAATTTAGATGCATATTTTGAGCATGAGAATGACAAAGCTAATTCAGAGGAACACAATAATTGGTTTGGCAATCTTGAAAAATATCAAGTTTGAACTTGAACTTCTTTTTTTTGCAAATAAGGAAATAGAAAAAAATATTATTATTATTATTTCATTTATTTATGTATCTATTTATTTATTAATTTATTAATTTATTAACTATGGACAGTGCACATTTATCAACATTTTAGTTTGTACCTCGATGTAAATCTGCCAGCGTTACCTAAAGAGCTAATTTTCGTCTGTAGTCCCTGGGCAAAATGCCAAAATGTTTTGGGGGTTTATTAGTATTTTCTGAAAACTTTACAAGCAATATTATTTCAATTTGTAGCTCAGTTTTCTAAGTAATGTGTCACTAGCGACCTAAGAGTCACAGTTAAGTTCAATAATGTTTCATAACATCCCATCCCCACATAACTGTAAGGACAAAATAACCTGTCAGCATCGGCCAGGAGACATGATGACACAACATAAAATTAATAACTAAAAGTAACAATCATTCTAGATGAATCTCCTGCTTGTTGACTTCTGCACCACCCAATCACTTTGTAAACTGTTACTCACAGCAGGAGGTGCTTACACTGCAACAGTTCACATGGGGGTTTTAGCCCATGTATCCATGCTGACCTTTCCCTCGCTGCTCTTAGATTGGATTAAAAAGCCACTTTGGCTCCTAAAGCACCGTCCAGATCTCATCCAATTGCGGGATGACGTATTTAGCCTGCGTTAGCAGCTTAGACAGTAAGGCAGCTTGTCAGCGTCCTCACACAGTCTGTGCTTTAAATGATGTGAAGACGAAGTGTCGAGTTTTATGCTCGACCCGATAAATGCACTCATCGTCATATTTTGTCTTCATTCTAGAAACTGACAGCAACATTTGATGGGACTTAAAATGAAGGGTCAGTGAAGGTCAGAACAGTTCAAGGCTTTATAAGTTATCAATCCAATCCAATGGGACCAGCACAAGTTACACAAGATTGGGAGATTTGTTCTCTTTTTTTTCTATTTACAATTGTTCTTTTTCATTCTGTGAATCAGGTGGAGTCACCTGAGTCAAAGTAAACTTTGCAGCAAAAAAAAAGCTTGATGAACAAATTACCATAGTCAATATGTGTGTGGAAATAATAAAAAAATATATATGTTAAAAAAGAAAAGAACATAGATATATTGGTAAAAACAGGAACTATCTTTTGCGCCTAAACTTCTTAACTTGAAGCTTTTTTTGTCTGCCAGTCTGCTGTTTCAGCTTACAAACTGGGACACTAAAACAATAAGCTAAAGGAGGCTAAAAAGCTCTGTACAGTAGGGTAGTAATTCTCTGTGTGTTCATCATTACATAGTCATTTGATACACTGTTAATATAACATTATTTTATAAGAGCAGCTTTTAAGATACACACCCTGGTTCTGCACCTTATAAAGCTGTAAGCATGCAGAATGCCCTATTATATTCTTTAATTACAAATACGTAATAAATTAAAGCTGAAGTAGGCGAGATTGGAGCAAATATGGTTATTGAAACGGTCGCTATATCGTGACAGTAGTACATGAAACAGGTACTCTGAAAAAAATCATGTGCCTCGTTGTCCTTTGGTGCTCCTAACAGCATCTACCAGATTTCACAGACCGGAGGAAAACAAGCAGTAAGAGCTGATCTGAGGTCTGCTGTCCAGCTGCCGTCTATGAGAGTCGGCTGTCAATCACTCGTGAACTCCGACCAAACGGTCAAACTAGGCAGCGCTGATCAAATATGAATCAATATTCTGTTACTGTAATGCCTATTTCTCTCCATTGTGAAATCTGGTGAAGGAACGCCAAGTTCCGGTAACACCGGAGCACAGCCAATAGGAACGCTTTCTCTCTCTCTGAAATGACCTGTGATTGGTCAAAGTCTCACGTCACGGGCTAGATTTTTTAAAGCCTGAAAACAGAGCCATGAGGAGGAGCAGAAGTCTAGTTTTCTCTCAGAACACTTGAATTACAATATGCTGAAAGGTTATTATGGCATTTTTGCCCAATGATGCCAAAAATATCCTGCCTACTGCAGCTCTAACTTCAAACATTTCATTACTTTTAGAGTCTTAGGAACTTTCTCAGGCTTTGTGAATGCATGTGTCTGTGTGTCTAATCAGTCTCACCGGTGATGACATGCGGGATGGTAGTGACATTGAGTTTCTGGTCCGAGCCCTTGACCCCACTTTTTGGGTCCTGCATCTCCACCACGATGGCCTCCAACTGAAAGCAGAAGGACAGCAGAGATGTCCACCATGTACCATTCAGGAAAAGAGAATCATCAGCCACTAGATAAACACATAAATTCATGTTTTCTATCAGCGTCTTTGGTGAACAAATAAATCAGTTCACAACATCAACAGGAAGGAAATGTTGGGATTTAAGAGTGAACCTTTTTAAAAATAGGTTCACTCTTATATGTTATATGTTATACTAAGGACCATTTGGATAGGTAAAATGAGTTTGTGTAATCTAAGTTAATCTTGCCCATTATATCTATGAGAAAGATTGTAAAGTATCACAGTGTTTGATTAGCTTTACTTTAATACCTTGTGTGTGTGATCAAAATGCCATGATGTCATAAGCATCGAGTAATGCATCTGTTGTGTGTGGGACCCCAGAATGTTCAATATTAAATAAAAAAAAGGCTTTATGAAATAAATAATCCTATGAATAAATTGTGTATATGTAAATTACCATGGAATTAATTTGTGAAATCATAAAAACATTAAAACTCAACACATTATTATGAAATATTTAGGGCGGTCAATCGATTAAATAGTTAATCGCAAATTAATCGCACATTTTTGATTTGTTCAAAATGTACCTTAAGTGGACAAATATGCTGCTTTATGCAAATGTATGTATATATTTATTACTGGAAATCAATTAACAACACAAAACAATAACAGATATTGTCCAGAAACCCTCACAGGTACTGCATTTAGCATAAAACAATATGCTCAAATCATAACATGGCAAACTGCAGCCCAACAGGCAACAACAGCTGTCAGTGTGCTGACTTGACTATGACTTGCCTCAAACTGCATGTGATTATCATAAAGTGGGCATGTCTGTAAAGGGGAGACTCGTGGGTACCCATAGCACCCATTTACATTCACACATCTGGAGGTCAGAGGTCAAGGGACCCCTTTGAAAATGGCCATGACCGTTTTTCCTCGCCAAAATGTAGTGTAGATTTGGAGAGTTATGACCTCCTCTCCGACAAGCTAGTATGACATGGTTGATACCAATGGATTCATTAGGTTTTCTAGTTTCATATGATGCCAGTATTCTCACTCTAGCTTTAAACCTGTGGAAGATTGATTGTGTTAATGCATTAAAGAAATTAGTGGTGTTAAAACGAATTTGCGTTAACGCTTTATTATCGAAATCTTGTTGTAGTTTTGAACAGAATTACAAAATCAGCCTCCTACCACCTTAAAAACATATTAAGCCTTAAAGCACTTATGTCTTACAACAGGCTGGTTTACACTGCGTTGAATCTACAGCATATAAGTACGGCGTAGACCCTACGCCGTAGTCTAAGCAGAGAAACTTGTTCATGCCTTTATTTTTATTTTTTTTACTAGACTGGACTATTGTAACAGTGTCCTTACAGGTCTCTGTAAAAAAAAAAAAAACAATCAGACAACTGCAGCTTATTCATAACGCTGCTGCCTGAGTCCTCACTAAAACTAAGAGAGTGGTTCTCAGAGCTTTGCAATAGCTTCATGTGCATCAAAGAATTGATTTCAAAAGACAATTATTGACTTACAAAGAACTGAATGGTTTGGGGCCAAAATACATGTGTGATATGCTGCTCTGTTACGCGCCATCCTTTGAATTGCCTTTGTGTCTCTCACCTATGGTCATGAGGGCTGGGTGATGACCGAAAGAACTAGATCACGGGTACAAGTGGCCGAAATGGGTTTTCTCAGGAGGGTGGCTGGCGTCTCCCTTAGAGTTAGGGCGAGAAGCTCAGTCATCCGTGAGGGACTCGGAGTAGAGCCGCTGCTCCTTTGCGTTAAAAGGAGCCAGCTTGAGGTGGTTCGGGCATCTAGTAAGGATGCCCACCTGGGCGCTTCCCTATAGGGAGGTGTTCCAGGCACGACCAGCTGGGAGGAGATCACAGGGAAGACCCAGGACTAGGTGGAGAGATTATATCTCCACTCTGGCCTGGGAACGCCTCGGGATCCCCCAGTCAGAGCTGGTTAATGTGGCCTGGGAAAGGGAAGTTTGGGGTCCCCTGCTGGAGCTGTTGCCGCCACGACCCGACCCCAGATACGAGACAAAAGTGTCCCAACCGACCCCGCTCTCCCCTACTACTGTATAGCTACTCCTCCACACCTGTACTTTACACAGCAGGGATGTCCCACTCCTTCCTGTATTAGCTCTCAATGTTGCCTGTGAATGTAAATTGCTAATGACTGGGTTGCATCTCATCAGGAGAGCAGATTTTCCATAAAGCACTACATTGAGAAAGGACTGCTTTCATATTGTAAAATATTATCGTCCCCTCTGTTAAAGCAGGCGACATGTAACTCTAACATCTGATTAGAGTTACCGGTACTACTCTAAGGTATTTGTACTTATGAGTATTTCCCTTCTGAGGTACTTCATACTTCTATCTCACTATAACTCAGAGGGAAATGTTGTAATCTTCACTCCACTACAGTACATTTATGGCTATTTAACAGTAATGATTACAAGCTACTACTAAAATATTTTTAAATTGTGCTTTTGCTACTTTTACTGAAGTCAGTTTATTTCAGTAAACCATGTAGTCATCCCACCACTGTGAGGCAGTAAATCAATGTTATAACCCATCAGTGACATGTGATATAGCTATAGCTCACTTTCACTTCCCTAATCACCGTACATCTTAGCAATGCTTCTTCACAGAGTAAAGCTTCTCACTCAGGTCATAAATAGTCACACTGCCACCCATAATGTGTAAACAGTTAATCAGACTAAATGAAAGACCTTCTGTCTTGTACTTTTGGAATCTGTGCAGTACACACATTAGATGATGCAGCTGTAGCCTGAGTGGTAGAGCAGGTCGTCCATTATTGCAAGTTGGTTGGTGGTTTGATTACTGGTGTTTGCATTATTTTTTTCATGAATGAATTAAGTCAACTTAGTGTTACACTCCACAAAAATATAACATTCAAAAAAAGAAAAAGTCATACATAAAGGTGCATAGAGTATAGACATACAGGACCATTGTCTGCTGCACACAAAGTTGCACATACATTCAAAAATATAGGGAGGAAACAAGATAATAGCAACACCTTACAATGTAGTGCAATGACATGTGTTTCAGCATGGAGGCCCGGAAGTTCAGCACAGTGAGAGGATGTATTTCATTCATTTCATTTTTGTTATTCCATGTGTTATTTGCAGTGTTTTCCATTTGTGTTTCACATTGTAATCAGTTCTAATTTGGTCCTGTCCTTCTGTCCTTTGCCTCAACAATGTCAGTGAGTTTGAAGTTAACATTAACAGCTAAAAGGAGCGTACCAGGTGAGGTCAGGTTATGCTGCTAAACTGTCGACCTCAGTGACGCCTGGCAGCAGAGCAGCAAAGCTAATTGGCTTTAAAGTGGAATTAGAGATGATCTTTACCAAGCCCTGCTCTTCTGGTGGCAAACAAATCATGTTTAAATCTCATACACATAAAAACGTACTTAATGTAACTGGAAGGAAAGAAAATAAAATCTATTTTTGACAATATTGAGTAATTTACTGCTAAAAAAAACTCCAATTGCTGTTTTGTTTTTTTTAAGCAAATGTCAGTGTAATCCAGAAATGAGACTTAACAATCAAAATATCTCTAATGTTAAAAAACTAATTAAATTAAGTAGAAAACATTAGGAATAAAATACCATCATCAAGCACTAAATAAAACCAATAATAGTAATTATGATGATGATGATGATGATGATGATGATGATATCCACCCACCTTTTTGAGGCAGTGCATGCGGGGCTGGAAATGTTGTCCCCGGTCTGGACGGGCTGATCTAATCGTCATGGCTGCAGACAGATGATGACAAAATCAGATGTTTAAAAAAAAAAAAAAAATCCTGATGTGAAATATTCCAGTTATAATATCTATAGTTGCGGACAGAGAAGTGTGTGCATGTAGTGGACTTGAACACACTCCGCCTGTGTGGGGATTGTAAGACAGACAGGATGAGAAGGATGGATTTATCCACCAATCAGCTGCCCCAGCAGTTACAGAGAAAAGCCTGTCTGGGTGGTTCTTAAATGAACTTCTGTGAAAAGAGACTCATGATAGATCTTGTGTCAGAGCTGGAACATTTAGTTTCAGCTGGAGTTTGTCACAATCACCAAAGATTTTATGGGTGGTTTGATTACAGCTGAAGTAGGCGAGATTGGAGCAAATATGGTTATTGAAACGGTTGCTATATCGTGACAGTAGTACATGAAACAGGTACCCTGAAAAAAATCATGTGCCTCTGTGTCCTCTGGTGCTCCTAAGAGCATCTGCCAGATTTCACAGACCGGAGGAAAACAAGCAGTGAGAGCTGATCTGAGGTCTGCTGTCCAGCTGCCGTCTATGAGAGCCGACTGTCAATCACTCGCGAGCTCCGACCAAACGGTCAAACTAGGCAGCGCTGATCAAATATGAATCAATATTCTGTTACGTTAATGCCTATTTCTCTCCTCAAATGTTCTCAGAATCATCTTGTAGTGTACTGTTTAGCTGTAAAATGAGAATGTTTGTGACCCAGCACCCATGTTGAGATCTGCTGAGGAAATACCAAGCACTGCCCACCAGCCGGAGTCCAGCCAATAGGAACGCTCTCTCAATGAAATGACCTGTGATTGGTCAAAGTCTTTTGTCACTGGCTAGATTTTCTAAAGCCTGAAAACAGAGCCATGAGGGGGTGCAGAAGTCTAGTTTTCTCTCAGAACACTTGAATTACAATATGCTGAGAGGTTATTATGTGATTTTTGCCCAATGATGCCAAAAATATACTGCCTACTGCCACTTTAAATTATTAAAACATTTGTATTGTTGTAGGTCTTACATTTGCAAAATTTAAAAGGGAAAGTTACTGTGTTATGAAACTAATTATAAGATTCTATGTGGCAGAATCTGGTTTACTAAATAATAATTATAATTGCAAGTTCTGTCTTTCTAACTCACAAATTATGACATAATAAGTCATAATAGGTTAATGGTGGCTTTCTAAATCATGATAAGAATTCTAACTTGCCATAAACAAGGGTGGATTAACTGCCCAGGGACCCTAGAACCGCAGGAGGCCCTAAAGTTACTCTATCTTAAGTGGTTTTCGTGAGTCTTTCAATTGATTTTCATCCAATACCGAAACCACAAAGCAAAATTTTAAGACCAGCTTATTCTAGCATTGAGCCTTACAGGTTGATCTGGCCATGAATTCATGAGCTAGCCTATTATTAGGCTGTATCAGAATTGTGATATTATTTTTTATATTGCTAATTTTTCATTCATCTATTTATTTGCCTCCACACAGTAGAGTCTAGTAGCACAAGGTGTTTTGAAATATCTGTCCATAAGTCAGAAATAATGCTGAGAGAGAGATAATGCTATACAGCAATCTGTGCGACCCGCCCAAACATTGAAGCATGGGCGCGCTCACGTCATGTATCGTGAGCGTACCACTTGCACCTCTCACTTTTGCTGCGTTCAATCATACTGGGAAAAACTTGTATTTTATTTTGACGCACATAAACTACGCCTTGTAACAAAACACAAAAAAGGCTTATTTGATTAAATATTCTGTAGACTTTTTGGTATGCTAAACACACATTCGTTTATGCTTTCTGTTTATCAAAAGTCCAACCTGTATTTCTATTAATTCCTTTGGTTAAATCTGGAGTAAAGCCACTTTGCTATTTTACATCAGAATTCACTTTTATTGGAAAATCAACGTCTTTTGTTTAGTTCCCACATTTTTACACTTTAATTTAGTTTAGCTTTAATTCTCTATGTACGGACTGGTCTACCCACGACCTGATTTCGATGATTAAACTCCACTGGTGAAAGTTGAGACTCATATATTCCCACGACCCATGAACGCAGCAGCGGACTGGGGTGAGCTCGAGCCCTCCTCGCTGTCTGTATCGATGAAGTTGTTCCAAAGATGGCGGACTTCCTGCCGTCCCGCTCCGTGTTGTCAGTCTGTTTCCCCAACTGTCTGCTCACCAGCGGCGAGGCTGAGCAGCTGCGGATATCTAAAGAGATAGACAAGTGTATTCACCGAGATAAGACCTATGTAAAGAGGTTAGTAAAGATCTTATTGCTCGGGGCGGGCGAGAGCGGCAAGTCCACTTTCCTCAAGCAGATGCGCATCATCCACGGCCAGGACTTCGATCACAAGGCCAAGGAGGACTTCAGAGCCACGATCTACAGCAATGTTATCAAAGGTGAGTCTTTACTGAGTCTATACTGTGTGTCATGTGTTGACGTGGGGCTTGTGTTAACCTCTGTATTGGTCTCCTACTGTAGAATAGTAACGGGGTAGCAACAGAGGGAAGTTGGTAGCCATGCTAGCTGCTAGTGATGGGGATTCCGGCTCTTTCTAGGGAGGCAGATCATTTGAGCTCAGCTCATCAAAAGAAGAGCCGGCTCTTTCGGCTCCCAAACGGCTCTTCGTTTTACCACTTCTGCCTTTATAATTCAGCCAAATTTAGGGCTGTTTTGACCTATGATTAGTAATTGTGCACATATATCACTTAAATTATTCAATATAATTATACTAAACCTTATAATTTCCAGAATACCATAATTTAACATGCTGCTTCGTTTGCGATTGTCACTCATCTTGACTGCTATTTGTGCAATGCAGCGCACATCAGCGCACTGCATGCAAACACACCGCAACCCAAAGCAACGCATCGCAAAGCAACGCATCGCAATGCAACGCATCGCATCGCAACTCACAGCACCACACCGCAAAGCACCGCATCGCACTGAATCGCAATGTAACGCGTCGAGCCGCGCCGCACTCCTCTCTCTTTCTCTCCTCCTCTCCCTCCTGCTCTGTACCTGTAGACCGTCAGCACGCCCCTCCTTACTTGATGGTTTGATCCTTGTCTTTAATCACCTGATTGGTTGCACGGATGTCATTAACACAACATTCAGTCAGTGCATGGAGTGCCCATGGCGCGGAGAAGATCATCCTATCATTCTGCCTTGACATAAGTAAAGAAAAAAACGGCTCTCGGACGGCAGCCGGCTCTTATCGCTCACTTAAAAGAGCCGGCTCATTTAACCGGCTCGTTCGCGATCGACACATCACTACTAGCTGCAGTTGAGCCGACCGGAGGGGCTCTTCTCTGTGCTCGGCAGAGCTAAGTGTGGTTAGCTGGTTTAAGCGACCAAGAAACGCCCATGTTATGTGTGTTGGTCCACACGGTGAGACTGAAGGAGACGGTGCGGTGGGGTCATTGTTTGTGTTTATTCAGAGCTTCCCACATATTAATTTTCTCAATGTTAAATCACACACACAATGGTTTGACATTGTCCTAGTGTTTCGCCTCCATGGCTGCTTTCATCATCACCGAAACACACCACTGTGTCGTCTATGGCGAGATCGTAGCAATGATATCATCTGCAAAATGTGGCTGTTTACTGTAAACTTGCCTATCATCAGATAGGAGCATGGACAGCCCTCTCTAACTGGACTACAACAAGACTGAAGCTTCTCTGAAAGCTGACACATTTATACATGAAACAGTCAGTCTGGTATCCTCCATATGCATCATCTGACAAGAGATCTCTCTCAATATGTAACTGTGTTTGCAGGTTGTTGGCTGTACAGTTCTGCTGCTGAAATGTTAAATGTTACAGTTTTTGAATGAAGTCTGGTTTCTCTAAACAGTTAAAATCCACCTGAGTTTATGAAAAGTGGGCCATTTTGTGATTGTTATGTTTCAGTACAGATGGACAGTAGGTAGTAGTTGGTCAATAGCTTCAGCTTGTCTTCTAAAAGTTACAGAATCACTTCACTAAACTGTGTAGCCTCACTACAACTTTCCAGTCTGCATCAACACTTGGCGGTCTGCTGTGTCGTCCGCTAACAGACGTCATTATAATGAGGTTATGCATTGCTTTGAGGTGTACCCAAACAACGCACGTGTTGCATTATGGGACAGTTGACTTTTGGTGTTAAACCAGGTCATTGTGGAGGGGAAACCACCAACAGACACTTGAGCTGCTGCCTTCAGGTGAGTCAGAGGCCCTGTTCAGACCTGGTATTAAGATGCTTTAAGTACGTCTGTTCACAGCTGGCATTAGAATGCGTCTTGAGTGGCCACTTGTGATCCGATCTCACTTATATGCAAATAAACATGCCGTAAACACGTGGCTAATAGAGAAGACGTTGTGACGTGATATTACAGGAATGTCAGTAGTACTATCGTGAATTTGGGTACAACAGCGGAGTACAGAGCTTCAGAGAGCGGGGAGGAGAGAGAGTGAGCAGGCAGGCAGTCGGGCAGGGCGGGTGTCAGCAACGCGCAAAGCAGCGGAACAAAAACACAGACACATCTCTGACAATTCCCAGTCCGATAGTCTGTAGATTATGTAGCCTATAGATAAGGCGTATTTTAATAAAATACAGATGTACCGACAGAATACAGTAGAGCATAGAGGCCGTTTCCATGCTGCGAGGCAGACGAGCGCTCGCCTGTCTGTTCACATGAGGAGCGCAGTGAGACCCCCTCAGATCCCAACGGGACATCAGATGAGTAGGCGTCCTTAATTTGGCCCAGGAAACATTCGCGTACACACTGCTAAAAGAATGTGGTCATATGTGGCCCAGACCACCTCTGAATGTGGTCTGAAAGATCCGATCTCAATGTGTCCTCAATGCATCTTGAATGCGTTCACACCTGTACTTAGAGCTGTCCACTTGTGATCCGATCACTGAGGACGCATGTTAATACCAGGTCTGAATAGGGCCAGAGTAACCAAAGAATATATAAAGTAAACCTACGTGGTGAATCAGACCACTTAAAGTAGGATGTCCCAGATCACTTGTGGTGTTTTTGCATACGAATTTGATCTGCGACTGATAGCACGACATTGTTTTGGCTGGTTAGTTTTTCTGTTAGGCGCTGGCACTCAGTGCGCTCCAGCCATAAATTTACGAGCACGACAGACTTTAACCATCTGAGACCCACCATAGACCCGTTTTTATCTTTCTTACGGGGGTATGGGTGGTCTTTAGGGGGAGATGGATGTAGATGTCACATAGAAGTGGTGTACATCATCTGAAAGCAGGGAACATGAAGATTAATTTGATGCAGCTCAACACTGTGTCAAGTTGTTCTAGTCATAAATCAGAAATAAACATTAATTCATTAATTCATTAATCGTGAAAGTGTATAAGGGTTTAGACCATTATGATAGAAGTATATGATGGTCATGCCCATGCTCTATTATGTCTCATCAGTTGTTGCAGCAATTTTTGGATTTATACCATTTGTTACACAGATTTGGTGCTAAATTTAACCATTTTTACCATGCGAGAATTGATAAAAATACCACATTAAGTCACCAAGACCTTGAGGAGCACCACAGAAAAAGCCATGCCGTGATTTGATATCAAAAACTTTTGACATTTTGAGATGTCTGCGATTTCAGCGATTGGATGGCAAGCACTTCGGTTCTTATTGTCAATCTAGCTAAGAAAGCCATCCATCCTCTGAATGCTCTAGGTCTCTAGTTTGTGGTTGTAAAGTTTCATGAGGCTGTGATTATCCTAGAGGTCACCTCAGGTTACATTTTATACTGTGAGGTCAAATTTCGAAAAATGGTCTCACTACAATGAAATGGCTACTATGGGGACTAACATCATCCCACATGAATACAGTTGGGCTCATTGGATCCACAGCAGCTGATTTTACAGCAAGCTGACAAGTGGTATTCATCTCATATGTGACTTATTTTCAATTTATTCCTCCCCACAAAAGTTGTCTTTCGAATATATAACACAACACTATCAGCTCTTTGTCCGATGACTTTTAGTCATCAAATTACTCAAGGAATCGTTTCAGCCCTACTGTATAGACACATTTGCTAGCTCTCGTGTCGCCAGCCATTTACACCAAATATACACAGGATCTGGCTCAGGGCTCGAGCTGCATCGCGTTTGTGCTCCAGCTCAGTCTAAGCTCTGTTGCAGTTTCAGTGTCCACTTGAGACGTTACAGAAGCGGAGCGTCTTTCCTTCAGCAGCCACATTTATAATTTAGTTTAGAGTTGTTTTACTAACATGTATGCAGCTGGTTTAGATGAGCCAACAGATGATTTGTGGCTATAATACTTGATCACTCATTTTAAATCTCAATGTAGCCGATCTCACAGCACAGCTGCTGTCATTAACATATATTTTTAGTTTATTTTGCCTGACAATGTCTATCTACAGCTCAACAGCTTGGTAGAGACTGCTGGTCAACATCAGCCACGATCAAATATTGTACTCTTTCTATTGCTTGACAACAGAAATCTATGTACATGAGAACAACTATATGGTGAATTCAGCTGCGTTAAAACATAGTATTGGTGATCACAGGGAGCAGACTGAACATAGTTTTAACCGCTTTTATCCTGTCTCTCTCACTAACTTTAAACACCAAAAACATTTGCTGTGTATGTGTGAGGATGGTTGCTGCTACGCATTAGTACCTGACCATTGCTATCAAAGTCGTCATCCATCTATCACCTTGCTTATTGAAAACTTGCATAAACATGTGCTCTGGGTGGCACATGGGTTGGCATCATTCAGCCTTATGGGTTTTTTTTCTGAGGGGAACTTGTTGGTGGCAGATTACTTATCATACAGTTGCTCATCTCGGTGATGTTGTAGTAGATGAATGTCTATATTTACATGGCATATTCATATTTAACATGATTCATTTCTAGACGTGCATTGAGTCAGCTGCCAGTCTGCTGGTGGGAACATATTGAATCATCACCAAGAGTTTGATGCTCACATGGAAACGGCGTCATCAATCATATGATCACAAAATCACGATCCCAAAACGTGAAATTAAGTCAGATATCGTAGTCACTGATCACACGAGGCGATGGCACAGCGAGCCTTGAGCAGTCATGGCCCTTCCAGTCGCACACCGGAGCCCTGGATTGTATGATGACTGGCAAAACTCTGGTAACTTGTGAACAGGCAAAAATATGAACATTACCAGGCCATTTAAATTATCTTGATTCGTTAAGATCAACAGATCATTGATTTTATGCCCTGATAACTGTCATTTACACTTTCAAATTCTTCTTTAAAAAGAGAGGCTGCATGGTATCAAGTATGATATTCCACACTAATGCCATATGGCCATTTAAATAATTTATTTAACATGAAATGTATAGTAATTTATTTCACCAGTCAATTGGGAACAAACAACAAAAAAAAAGATCCACTGGATGAGTGGTTCTCAACCAGGATTGGAAATTAGCACCAGCCACCAGCCAAATGCTGGTAAAATATGCAAGTGGCTGCTAGATTTGTTTCACTTACCAGCCAAAAAAACACGATAATCTATGGAGTGGCTTGTCCTTGACACTTAAAAAGGTTGAGAACCACTGCACTAGATGGCAGGAGGGAACTTTACAACAACAGCTAGAGTTTCTCAGAGTTTACGAGGTACACCTGAATGCACCATGACGTCCCTGTTGGTGCCCACATGCTTTACTGCCAAACGGTACACTGAGCGCTGTTTTCTGTGGTTGCTGCAGCCTCTAAATCTTCAGCAGCCTACAAACTGTAGTTTTTCTCACAACGACACATTTCTTGTTTGCATAACTCACGGGGAAGGCAAAATGTCGCCACACCGGTGACTTCAGGGAAGCAGGGGGATATTCCAGTTCTGTTGTTTCTCTACGTCATCTTCAGCAGTGGTTATGGTGTCTCAATGTGCAGATGCAGGCTACCGGTAAGATACGCTGTGTCAGCCTTGGTGTTGCATTGTATACTATTATTAGAAAGGTATCGCAATACCCTGCCGGTAAAAATGGTACCCCATTTTATTAGTACCGGTACTTTAAGAGTGTACTGTTAAACACTCGAACAGTGTTTTAAAAAGAGCCATGAGTTGCGTGTGTGTGTGTGTGTGGGGCGCTCTGCTTTAGAGGACGTTATTGAGATTGGGACCAGAATGATGGAGTCAACAAATGAAGTTGAAAAGAAGATTGAAGCCGGTCATGAACCTCTCACCAGCTGCACGGTCCCGCTCTGAGCTGGTTTCTGTATCAGCAGAACACCGTTTAAAAAAACAAGGAAAATAACAACGCAGCTCTAATTACCGATCAAATATACCGATAACATTAGATTCACCATCTTTTCTGAATCTGTCCAAGCATCTCCTGTAATTCGGCAAACAGATAATCCACCAAAGATCTATGTATTAATGTATTATTTTACCGCGTGTCTCTGGAACGTGAAATGGACGGAGGGGAAAAGCAGTCCGATGGCGAGTGTCTCTTCACAGACATCACAGTAGCTAGAGAGACACAAACACCACTTGCACACAATGCAGCACTTTCTACAGTTACTGTGATGTCTTTCTGATTTGAACAGCTTTTCCCTTGTCAACTTCTCTCAGAATTTCTTATCTTTTTGTGGGTTTTTGTTTTTGGAAGCCTCTCACTGTCTCTTTACCACTCTCCGCCTGAAGTGTTGCTGAAGTGCTGGCAGGGGAGGTGTTTCACAAAAAAGGCTTGATTCAGGTCATCAGTCGAGAAGCATTCGTGTAGAACCTCATCTTGCCAGTCAAATTGTTGCACTTTTATTAGTTGCATCATTGCCAAATGAAAAGAAAGGTATCGTGATCCCGTGATTGGGTCAATCAGAGCTTATCAGAGGTGATTGGCTCTGCACAGTGTGAAGTGAAAAGCAGTACGCCAATGACTGTACCAGAGAGAGGTGCTTCTATTTGTACTTCCATGACGTCACAAGGGTTGTGGGGGGGCAGTTACACGTAAACTCCATTTGAATGAGTGCAAACAGGGAAGTGGAAGGCTGGAAAGGCTTGCTCAGCTTCAGTCAGGGGGAAGTGACTGAGGCTTGACGTGGTTAAACTGAAAAGGAAACTGTCAGTGTTGGAGTCATTTCAGGATAGTAGTTAGCCTAATCAGTCGAGGTTCGGGGGACTTTTGTCAACAGGCTGTGACGCATTATTGACATACTGGTCACACTTCGGTTTTGTGTTGCAGAGTTAAAAAAGGTACAGGCTGTCATTAAACCTTTTGTGTGCCCTTTTGCTGTGGTGAGATCATCCACCACGATAAGTGGATAAATGGAATTTTGTGTCAGTGACTACTAGGGATGTTAATAATTAACCGTTAACCGACATTAAGCATTTTAACCGATTAACGCTGTTGATTAAAACGGCTAAAAGAAATGTTACTAGTTAATTAAAAAGCTGAGAAAAACTCGTCACTTTAAGGAGAAAAGCTGGTCCACCTTAAGAGCCCACCTGAATCTGAGCCGGAGTTACAGATACAGGAAGTTGTCTCCAGTCTTGAGGTGTTGTAGCATTTATTCGTCGACAGTCTAAACTGTACACACACCGCACTGCTACGTTCACAGCTATAACGTTACTGCTGACTTCATACTCACCGTCAGTCACACACGCTCTTAAAAATACATAATTATTAGATGCTCAGGCCCGGCGGGGAGTCATTTTAGGGCCGGTGGGCCGCCAGGTTTGCAATACACTGGCAGAAACCCCGATGAACCCTGATTTGCCGGTGTGTTCTGATCAGGTGAGAAGGAGGAGCTCCATGCGCTGCAGCATGGAGGGAGGCCGTGTGCCATCTGCATGTAGGCCACTGCCTTGCTGCAGTGACACAAAGCCAGCTGAAAATCTGCAAAAGTTTACCTTCCAACACTTCAACAATTCAGTGGAATTTCTAAGATAGCAGGCAGACAACTTTATGAGTTTATGAGTGACAATTATAAAAAATGCATTGATTTAAAATGTTGACGTCAGTGCATTTTCAGCGTTGACATCATTGATTACGCCGACTAATCACGGCAGCCCTAAATCACAGTTTGTCATCTCAATGGTGCGATCAAATTTGGAGTTGGAGCCATACTCCTTTGATTCTGGCACCCAACAACACAGCAAGATGACATTTTTGATGTGTAACTTCAGCCTACTAATCTGAGGTGATTCGTGTTTGCCTTCAGTCTTTCCTTTGTTTTGCCTTCAGCTAACACCGTGACGTAATCATGACTTTGGATGTAAAAGGGTCTATAGGATGATCCAAAAACATAGACGGTGGCCTAATGTATCACGACTCCAGCTGCATAAAAATGCATAATATTCAATCGCATAGAGAGTTTAAGCAGGTGGATAATCGGCCAGAGGTCACCAGTCAATCACCGACCAAACCTCTTCAGGCAGTTTAGAGTTTTAGGTTCACCTGACCTGCAGTTTTCAGTGTCTGTGTGTGTGTGAAGTAAGTGTTTAAGGTCTTTAATGAGTCAGAGGTGGAGCAGAGTTTTTGGGTCAAGAAGACCGGAGTATTCACTTAAACAGTTCAACACTCACTGATGTCAAACTAGCACTGTCTGAAGAGGATGTGAATTGAGGTGCATAATAGAGCCAACTTCCTATTGTGCCTCCCCTATTGTAACCCACAGTTGTTTCATGTTGTTGGTCTGCAAGTGAAAATGACTGGTGATGCGCAAGTGAAATTTCTGCTGAAGCGAGGAAGTTTGACGTCATTGGACACGGAGACACGATGTCTCCAGCGCGTCCTACACAGTCATATCCACTTCAGTGATTTTACACACAAAAACCACATGAAAACTAAAACCGTACTTGGTGATATATACACAGTATTGGAAGATGTGATTGAACTACTGACGCTGTGTTCTACAATTCTTTAATGCTATTTGATGTTATCTTTGATTCCTACAACTGATGATGATAATGTCAACAGCTGCGGAGCGCTCCGAGCAGCGCCCAGCCGCTTCCCTTAACTTTTTCATCTAGAGACCAGAGTCCCAGACTTGGTTCTGTGTCTGTCAGACGGACTGAAGGGTATCAGCAGATCGATAACGTCATGCACAGCAGACTATAGCCTACGGCAGGTCGATTTTTTTTCTCAAAAGATTATGACTTTGTTCTCATCAAATTGGGACATTACTCTGGTAATATTACAACATTGCCCTCAAAATTGTACAACTTTATTCTCGACTTTATTCCCGAGTACACTTGCGTCATCATCCATGTGTATTTGTTTATGTTGAGATCAGCTGTATGAAGCGGAGCATCGTAAAACACTTCATTCAAACTGGACAGAAACAAAATTCAGAAACTCACCAATATTGTCGTTGTTAGTCTTTCCAACAATCACCAACTCTGGTTTGGCTGAAATAAACTCTAATTTCACCGAGTTTGATGTGAAAATAGGCTGACTCTACACGTTGTCTCCCCCCCCCCCCCAAACCCCGTCTCTCCTGAGCGTCTCTCGTTCTTCGCAGACAGACCATTAAATCAGCTAAATAAAATAACAAACATCACTCAACCCCATCGCCTATTGTCTATATTTTAAGGAACCTCTCGCCGGACTTCCTGCTGTATCATCCACGGCTGTGCAGCTCAGAGGATGAGACCGGTGCATGCTATGCGCAGATACAGAAATAGATATGAAACTGTTTTATGTATACAGATTTCGGAGGAGACCGGCGGCGTTGAAAAAAGCCTGCCCCTTCAAAACTAGTCGCTAACTGCTGACGTTACTCGTGTTAAATAGCGGTCCACTTCCGTGTTTTGGTACGGTTGGCTTTCACACCTGATGCGAACCGTACCCGAGTACACATGAACCGTACTCCAGACCACCTTTTCAAGTGGACTCGGGTACGGATCGACAAACCGTGCCCGGGTACGGTACAGAGCGTTCACACTAATCAATTGAACTGGACTTCGGGGACAAGTGTACTCGAATCCGGGCCCGGGTCCCTAATGTGAAAGCACCCTTAATTTCAGTCCCTGGTAGGCTGTGATGGAATCTGTGAAGAAATCATCTGACATGTTTCCCTCCTGCTTCAGGTATTCGAGTGTTGGTGGATGCTCGAGAGAAGCTACACATCCCATGGGGCAACATGTCCAACCAGCGCCACGGAGACACCATGATGGCGTTTGACACCCGGTCGGTGATGACCCACGGTCACGGCATGGTGGAGCCCAAAGTTTTCCAGCACTACCTGCCGTCCATCCGGGCCCTGTGGGCCGACCAGGGCATCCAGCACGCCTACGACCGCCGCCGAGAGTTCCAACTGGTGAGTCAGAGTGTTCACATGGCAAGCAGCTTGGTTGGTGTATCACTCCGGACCAAATGTCGTTATTGCATTTCTGGTGCAGTGCTTTGATGCTATATACACGTTCAAAGGGTTGAGGGCGGTGGTGGGTCACATCAAATTTGGTTCTGGAGTTGTGTTTTGATTTAGCCGTATCTCTGACCCATGTCTAAAGTTGCCCTTCAACCCCGGCCTCAGTGTTTGCCCTGTGTTGCATAGTTTTACTCTCACCTCTATTTGCTAGGGCTGGTAGAATCACAGTATATATCGTCAAAACAATATAAAAATATCTTATTGTTTTCAATTTTCTGTATCGTTTCTATCGTGATGTTGAAAAACCAGTGTCGGAACTGCGTTACGGCAATATTTACATCACTCGTATACCGATACTAGAAAGGTATCACGATACCCTACCATTAAAAACTGTATGATACCTCATTGTATT